>KN497515.1:13047-39049 GCA_000787155.1 Scartelaos histophorus | reverse complement strand
CTCTTTCCTGCTTTAGAGTTTTCATTTGTGACTTGTCACAGTTAAGCTTTAGTTAAAGCTTTAGTCTGGGGATTTTCCTAAACAAGCCATATTGTCTGCAACAGATGGTTGCAAAATTACAGTTTAAATATGGGTGGATTTATAATTTTCTGCACTATTAAAATTTGAAGTGAATTCATTCCCTCATGATCATTCATATGGTTGGTGCAGCTGTGCCATATGTCGAGAGCAGGTGTCAAGGGACGATGATCATCTATAATGGGACATCACATATTTACCTCTGCATCTATGTACTCTTATGTCATGTGCATGTCAGGAGGGCCTGGAATCTATCCCAAAATTAAGATGTAATAATAATAGAAAATGTGTATGTTCTTAATATTGATAATAATAATAATTTATATAACAATCAATTTGGGTTTTCTGTTCGATCAGGAATCGGGAAAAGCAGTTGGTAAGAAGAGAGACAGAGTTACTAGTGAGGGTGGAGAGTCAACTCCCAAACCCATTAAAAAACCAAAGCCGCCACAGACAGAGACTCCGTCAGCAGACGCCTTTACCCCATTCGACTACAGCCAGTCACAGTTCAAAGTGTTTTCTAGTGGTATGTATGGATTTTACTGTCAGTAATCTGTTTTATCACACAGTAATTGATGTTTAAATGCACGATTGTATAGGGGCAAAATCAAAAGATGACACACAGTTTGATCCATACAGACAAGGAAATGACTCTAAGAAAAAGGTTAGTTCTTGTACAGATATTTGTAATGCCAAGTCAGTTCATTCAGTTATTAAATAACTTCTTATCAACAGTTTTCCAAGGGACCAAAATCAAACCCTGGTGCTGCGAATCGGAGTATGTCCTACATGCCTGCAAAGTCAAATAGGTAAAAATATGAGCTCATGAACACAATGCTTTGAATACATAGACTTTTAACTAAAACTTTTGTTCTTATTCCACAGAGGATTCAGGCACAACTGGCCCAAAAGATAAAAGTGAATTTTACTATGTTATGTTCTGTTTTATAGGTTCCTCTTGATACTTGGTACAGTAATATTTTGGTTAAAGTTGAATATAATCCAGTGAGTGGGCTATTTAAAGAATTGATTTCTAAACACATTTTTGCTCGTCTTTATTATTAAAGTGTTTTTAGAGGAAAAAACAGTCATTGGTATGTTTTAGTACACACACAAGGATATATTTTTTCTTCCCATTGCCATTTATCTGAAAGTGCTACAAGTACTTAAAATGTATAATTGTTCAAACTGGATCAGTGTTTCTCAACCAGTGGTATACAAGGTTAACCTCAGGACATATTTGGAAAGATTTAAGATTTTATACAATTGCAGTTTCATTATAAAATGCATGTTTCTGTCTCTAGTATCAAGAAAAGATAAAACAGATTCGATAATCTATAAATACACTGAATTATTTAAGCACGGTCGCATGGACTGTATGCGTGTATCCCCCGCTAGGCGGTAGAAACTCCCCTCTGCGCCTTTGTGCTTCAGCGCAGCGTAGAAGAAGACAGAAGAGGCACTGCTCCGTGCGCATGCGCCACGCTCACGGTGCCACATTGGCTTTACGCGTCAGTGCAGCAAGAGGCGATTTTAGCGTCATGGACAACATCAAGGAAGGCTGGTTCACCGAGACGTGCACGTTGTGGCCGGGACAAGCCATGAGCCTTCAGGTGGAAAAGGTCCTTTACAACAAGAAGTCCAAATTTCAAGATGTGCTGGTTTTTAAGAGGTGACTACTCTCAACTTTGCTGCAGTGCTAGCTTCTTAGCCACCCAGAGTTCATCAGGCAGATACGTAAACATCACCATCTGATGGTGATGTGACTACAAATGAAGTCATTACCATCTGTACTGTATTCATTACAATCTCAATTAGATTTTGCCTTATTTTTCTAACTTCCTGTTTGTAGTGGAAGTGCCTAGCCATGTGCTGTGTAACTTGACAGGTTTTGAAGAAGCACCATGCTTTTGGATCAAATATCTGACCAGGCAATCGTCAAATACTGTATTAGCTACTTATAATATAGCTGGTAACGCATACACAAAAACTGTCGTTAAAATCCTTCATTTCATTATCAATTTGTCAGTATAATCTGTCGGTGACAAAAGATCATGTCTTAAATCTTATTGATTTTCAGGTAATGGTTCTCTTGCCCAGCAGGTGGTTAACACGTGTCTGGCCCACAGGTTAGAGTAATGCCTCTGGACTGAGTCAGTATTTGGCAGGATAAGGCAGCAGCTGCTCCTTGTTTCTCTACACTGCCAGTCTTTAAACTGTATCAATCACTTGATGTACTGAATCTTGTAATAGAATTAACTTTACTTTGTTGCCAAATGCACTGTATTGCAATCAATGTGGATAAATAATAGTGATAATCAAACAAATCACTTGTAGCCTACGTCTGTAATATACGTAGTCTTCATTATAAATACGATTAAATATCTGCTTTCAAACCATTTGTCATGTTCCCTCAAGACTCTGTTGAAACCAAATAAACCAGTTAATTCAAGTTGGTTCGTGCAGTTGGTTACAGTAATCCGTCATTGCTTTTGACAGTTGCAGGCGAATCCAGGCCTGTCTTGATTTTATATTTATACCTGATGACTGGTTAACTCTGATTTTGCAGTAAAACATATGGAAATGTCTTGGTTTTGGATGGAGTGATTCAATGCACAGAACGAGATGAGTTTGCTTATCAGGAAATGATAGCAAACCTTGCAATCTGTAGTCACCCCAATCCTGAGAAGGTATACATATAATTGTTTACAGTTATTCAATCAAACCTATGCTTTATAACTCTGTTCTGCATGGTCCCAATTTGACAGGTGCTAATTATTGGTGGAGGAGATGGTGGGGTTCTTAGAGAAGTGGTCAAACATCCACTAGTTCAAAAGGTTGTTCAATGTGAGATTGATGAGGTAATACTTTTCAGCATCTTTATGTCTCACTGGTCATTGTAGGGCACCTGTGAATTAAACCATTATCTTTTGTACAGGATGTCATAAATGTATCCAAAAAGTACCTCCCAGGAATGGCCAAAGGTTTTTTCAGCCCAAAGCTGACCCTCCATGTCGGCGATGGCTTTGAATTTATGAAACAAAATCAGGATGCATTTGACATCATTATAACAGACTCATCAGATCCTGTTGGTGAGTTTTAATACTTGAATTTGCTCCTTTATTCTGCACATAGTCTGTATACATTTTAGGGTGGGCCATGTATTTATCAAGAATGTTGTTTCAGGCCCTGCAGAGAGTCTGTTTAAAGAATCATACTATCAGCTGATGAAGACTGCATTAAGGCCAAATGGGATTCTTTGCTGTCAGGGTAAAAATTCTAATTCGTAGTAAAACGTTTTGTTACCATAATGACAACAGTTTGACATCAGACTCCACTTCCTGATCTTGTCTCTTAGTGTGTATTTTTTTTCCAAATGGACCAATGCCAGAAAATGGAAAGGATGTTAAAATGGCCTGTCTCTTGTGTCATTCCACAGGAGAGTGCCAGTGGCTCCATTTGGAGCTGATAAAGGACATGCAAACCTTTTGCAAGTCCTTATTCCCAGTGGTGGACTATGCCTACTGCACCATCCCCACTTACCCCAGTGGGCAAATTGGATTCATGTGCTGCAGTAAAAATCCTGTGAGTCTTAGCTGATGCGCCTCTAAATGCCTGTGATTATACTAGTGTCATTACATGTGTCATTACGAGTCATTGTTTATTTTTATTTAGGAAACAAATTTCCGTGTGCCACTGAAAGAGCTGTCCAAAGACGATATTAAAAATATGAATCTTGAATATTACAACCCAGAAATCCACAAAGCTTCATTCGTCCTGCCAGAGTTTGCAAGAAAGGTAAACCTTAATATATATATACATACATTGTACAAATGCATTCACTTTGACTATTAAATCATTTTTGCCAGGTTTTGAATGACGCGTGACCACTGCACCCAGACCCAGAGGTGTCTGCACCTCGAAGCTCAGCACTCGCATGAGAGATCTCTGCATTATACAGAGGAAAGATGTCCTTTGTAGAGGGAGATCTTTTCAGTCTTTCACTGTTATCAGTCTGTTTCATTCAATCTGTTTACTTTTTTATTCTGTTAACTTGATCAAACTAGTGAAGGGGGGAAAGTATAACCATGACATCTGACCTCAGAGTAAGACTAGTGTTCTCTTTTTCATTGTCATTGTAACCGCACAGTTTGTACAGCGTATGCAGTATATATACATGTATTGCTTTTTTATTATTAATGTAACAAATTTACCTCCTGCTTTACTGTATCATCAGCCATACCTGTTTAAGTCGTCTCTGCTCATGAACCTTATAGTGCCTGTCATAAACCTATGGCTAAAGGTTGTCCTATTCTGAGCAGGCAGGGAAATGGTTAAGAATTATTACAGCATTTTAAGATTTGTTATCCAGCAAATAGACATAATTGATGGGATTATGCAACTGTAACTTGACAGACTGTCTGGCCGTAAACAGTATGTGCACCAGGCATGAGACTCGTAACAATGTAATACAAAAATTAATCATCGCTATTGATGTAATGACTTATTGTAGTAAAACGTTTGGATGTTTCATGCTAATGAGCTATGATACTGTTTTTATAATGATTATGAACTGTTAATAAATTCATATAATCAGTGCTACTCTACATCTGGACATTTTTTCATAGTTTATCCTGTATGCTTAAACAGTTATCTTTAAAGAATTGTATTCTTTGTGCCGCACTATATAAATGAAAAGTATTATTACTAGTATTAAGTTTAGTATTAAGTAAGTATAAGTATTAAGTTTAGTATGGGTCTTGCGTATTTTACAGCAGAGCTACTGCAATGTCAATATTTGGCCAAAAGATGACGCCATTCCACATCTTGTGCGTTGTGCTCGAGGTGAGACGTTGACTCTAAAGCAGCAGATCAAATCTGTTTTTACAGTCTGATTTTAACACAAATAATCCACCGTCTTTGAGAACACTGTGCACCTTCTGGTTCCCTGTCAATGACCATCAACTCACATTCTTTTTAAGCTCAAAGTTTTTGATTAAAAAGAAAAAAAATCATTATTGTAACATACTGAACAGATCCAACCTCTTAAATTATGACAATATGATTTTTTTTATTCTGATTTGCTCCATAGAATTCTCCACAAAGCCTCTCCACAAGAGGCTTCCTCCAGTTCAGACCAGACGACAAGAACATCTCGCTCATGTGTAAATTCTGATATGATCATTTAAACGAACTGTGATGGAACAGTCGTCTGTCTCATACAGAGTTAAAAAATAAATAAATAAATAAAAAATAAAGAAACACGCTTCCAGCTAAACTTTAAACTTGCACTAACTCCCACACTTTGACTCATGGGCTAAAACTATGAGCAGGCAGGATTCTTCCAACACTTACACACTGTGACTGATTGTGCTGTTGATGCTTTGTGTGGATGTAAATGTTGTGTTTGATGTGTTTGACTTATGACATTTGTCTTAATGGTAATGTTGTTGATGAATTGTATTTTAATACTGATGATGGTAATTGTACTTTTTAGAGGATATAGATGACAATGAAATTGTCATTGAAATTGAGTTGAATTTTTCAATAATTTCAATTTCATTCAATTGAAATTGAATGAAATTGAAATTATTTTTAGAAGATAATGATGAATTTGAAATGAGAATGAATTCATTTTGATTGTTTTAAAATCTTGAATGATGAGTTGGACAGTAGTTATTTTAAGGAGACATTGCTAATGACGACATGTTGTTAGAGATGGTTTACTGTAAATAGGCTCTTTAATGTATGTTGTACTTGCCCAACGACTGCAGATGAAAAGTATTTTATAGCTAAATCTGGCACAGAGCATCCTTTCTGTTTTCTGTGCACTGTCCTTGTTTTTGTTTTTAATAATAATAAATAACGTTTTGAATAATTATTTTGCCAATTATGGTGATAAATAATGATGGAGATTCAGGACAGGTATCCTCCTGCAGAAGTCTGACATTTTCTGCAAACACTCTTGAGGTAATTTTTAAGTCTTGTTTCTTCAACACACCCACTGGCGTCACACTAAGTTCATGAGATATAAACATTTGAAATGTCGGCTAATCTTTGTTTGGCCCCAGGTTTTCTAACACAGAGAGGTCGACTACACATCCTGCAGCTGCACATGGAGGAAATCCATTTGATGATGAGCCTCCATCAGCACTGTTTGCCACAGGTGGGTCTTCTCAAAACGGTCTTCTCAAGCTAATATAAATACTAATACTCATTCAGTGGCAGCCCAAACATTAGCCTATCCAAATTCAATATGACCGTTTCTTTTGTCCATAAATGTTCCGAGTAGCAAAGTACTGAAATGAGCAGTGAGAATATGATGGTCTCTCATTGTCTCAGTGTGTGTCCTCTTTTTGAAAATATTCATAGTCTAGGCCTTCCACATTAAAAGTTTCAATCAGTTGAGTCTGACATTTACAATATAAGTTATCTTTCCTGTTTTTTCTCTTGTGAAATAATAGGTATAACTATTTTCAGTTCTAGCCTTGTAGATTTTTGTATGGCCACGTCACCTATGAGCTACACTGGGTCTGTTCTGTTTGTTCATAACTAAAAAAAACAAATAATCAACTATTCAAAATGAGAGAAGGCCAAAGGTTTTCAATTCAGCCTTTGAATTCACGGACAAAAACGTCTTGAAAAGCAAACAAAACCGGAAACTCACTTATGTAACTTTCGATCAGCCGTGTTTAATTCAACAGCATCTGTAACAAAGGGCTGGTATTTTAACAGAAGCTACAGTTATCTCGAGTGAACATCTTCAGAGGAGGATTTTATGCACATTTAAAAAGCCTGTGTTTCTTCTTATAGGCTAATCAACATAAAAAATGAGACGCAGTTCACACGTGGTCAACAAATTACACTTTATCTTTTTTTATCTGTGTGACTGTTGAGTTAAAGTCCACAATAACGGGTTCTATTTGTAGTGTATTCTCAAATGTCTTTATTTCAATACTAATGGACATTCTTCATACTTGATACTGATTTTGAGTCTAGAATTGTTCTAACAGTAATAATAAAATATTTTTTCCACACAAAATAATACGCAGGCATATAGCCGACCAATACCTACCTGATATGGATCAAGCTTATTTGTAAACTAACCTGAAAATGTCATATATAAGTGTTTTTTTCAGTATTCATATTATATAAATCAGTATTTTTATTGCATTTTTGACTATTATGCACACCATATACATTTCATTATACAAAAAAAAATAAAAAAATAGATCCAAATGAGTCCCCTTATATTATATGTATCTATTCCAATCCTTCTAATTTCACATTTTTCTATTTGCCTTCCTTGGAAAGACAAGTCTCAGCCTGTTGAATTGCCCCTCCATTGTAACTATACAGTTGCTTTCCATCATATCTGATTGAGGAAGGACAATAGCTTTTAGTGGTGCCTTTTACTTGAGCATATCTGTCATGCGCGATTCCCCCGAAGGCTTTTCCTCCTCCTCTGCGCCCAGTGTCAGACCGCTCAATTGTAATCTGCAGGTGTCAGAGAGAGGAAACCACATGTGAGACAAGTACAATGGTAAACAATAGGGCTGTAATCACTTTGGGCAGGATAGCTACTCTATGGCCACTCTCATGCAGATTTCTCACCCTTTTTTTTAGTCCTGAAGGCTCGTGATGGGGGAATTGCTTGATATTACTCCTCCCAATGAGTCTACTTAAAAAAAAACAACTTGAATTTAAGTGGCATTTCAAAATGTCTGGGTTTTGGAAAAATAAATGTCCCTTGTATTATCTGTAAAGTGATTGGGTATTCTATTTGATTTAAACCAGAACTTTTGTACTTGTGCAATTTTGGAGACGGCAATGTTTATAAATCTGATGAGTATTTAGGCAAAATTATGCTAATTGCTGCAAAAAAATTTATAACAAGGAAATGGAAGAAAACCAATGGACATATACAATAGAAGACATTTTTGTAATGGAGAAACTGACCCATAGGCGACAACTGAAAGAACTACAAATGGACAGAAAATGGAAGAAATGGATAACGTATAAAAACTAACACATTGTATAATGACACTCAGACATGTTCATTTTTGTTATGTATTTTTGTATGTTTAAAACTAAATAAACTAAAAAAAAGAATTTAAGTGGCATTTCCAGACATCAAAAGCGCAGTGACGTGTCTGTTTACCGCAGATGTTTGCCACTCGAAACCCCACCACAACAATTTGCCAAAAAGGCTAACACCTCAATGGCTCAATTTGTTCCGTGCTGACCCCTCATAGACCCCTCCCCTGCAAGCGTTTTCCACCACCGGCGGCAGCCTCGTCGTCACACACCCACCAACCCCTCTACGTCAGCTGCACCACGGGGGAGAGGCGTATAAAAGGGGGGGGACTTTGGAGGTAGAGGCATAAGAACCAACCAAGTCTCCAGTGACCGACCAACTAGTATTACGACCACCTGCACTGCTGCTGCCTGCCTTCTTTTGCTCTTTTCTCATCACCGGATCTCCTAATTGGCTCTGACTTAGACTTATTCACTGTACTTTTCCTTGTATAGCACTTTGGACTTTGCAGCATGCAGCTTTTGGTGATCTTAGCAGCTCTTATGGGGGTGGTCTTCAGCGTCAAAGCAGCCTCCGCTCTACCTGTGGATGACAGAACTCCGCTCCATGCAAACAGGGTAAGAAGAAATTCATTTTTGGTTCATACATTTCTGAGGTGATAATGTGTAAAAAAAAAAAAATGATAGAAATTGACTTCATTTTTCTCTTTGTAGGAGTTGAGTAAAGAGCGTAAAGAGTTGATTTTGAAACTGGTCTCCGGTTTGCTGGACGGAGCGCTGGACACCAACATGCTTCCTGGAGAGGGGTCACCGTCGCTGGATTTGGAGGAGCCCCTGGAGTCCCGGCTGGAGGAGAGGGCGGTGTACAACAGGCTATCGCTGCCCCAACGTGATCGCAAAGCTCCCTGTAAAAACTTCTTCTGGAAAACGTTCACATCCTGCTAACAACGCCAGAAAGCAAGACCAAAAAAGAAAAGGTGAAATGATGAATTTGCGACAGCGATTTTCCTGGGCAGACCACATGAACTGTAGTAGACCTCAGCTGTACATATCTCATCAGACATCTATGGACTTCACTGAGACGCGTGTCTGTTTACTGAATATGATTTATTTATGTATTTATGTACAATGGATGTATTTATGTATTTATTTTAGGGCCAAATAAAGCATGATCTAATGTTTGACATGAGTTAACATGAGTTGATTGATTTTTATTAGTGAAATTGTGCATTACTAAAACTTGACAACGTGACACATTATTTATGTATAATAAATGTAGTTTATTTTGCTCATTTCCATTTGTTTTAGTTTTTAGCTATTTTTTACTCCCAATATTTAATAAGTCCAGGAGTACACATATAAAATGTGCATCTTAGAAAAAATATGTCAATTTTTATTCTCTTAAACATACTTTTAGAGATTTTTAAAATACAAATTTGATTCCCTTAGTTTCAGTCATTGTTTAAAAATGTATAAGAACCACAATAAAAGCACGAGCTTTGACAATTATGGGGAATAATCTGTCGCTGCAGGGACAAAGTCCTGAAGTCCTGTAACTTATCAAACAAATCTCCAAATGAAATCAGTTGAACACACACACACACACACACACACACACACACAAACACACACAGTTATTTACTAAATCAAGCACTTCATTAATTCCTAGAGTCACAGTCACTGACCCACCAAAGGTCAATAAACACAATGTAAAAGTCTCAGACAAATGCTGCAAACCTAATGAACTCAGTTCCACTGATAATAAGAAACCTACATGTGGCACTGTGAGGATGACCCGGCCTATCCAACACTGCTCCCTACAACTCCTGCTGGGATAATGGTGTGACCCTGTCAATAAGCTTTTCGATTTTAGATACAGAAAATCACAATCGACATAAGGAGCTCCAATCCTTTACAAAACAATTACCAAACACCCTTGGAGCACTTCTGGCATCTGGCTTTATTATATGTGTGTTTTTTTTAGACACCACCCACTGCGTTATAGACACCGGCCACAATCAAATATCGACCTGCGCGGTTCTTTTTTATGGGGTTGATGAATATGAGGTGGGCAAATTACATTCAGGTGCAGTTTCCTGCTGTTAAAGCCCCTACAAATGGCGTTCGCACACAGATGGCTAATCATGCCGTGAATAAACAAATAAAAACAGCACTTTGCAATGCACTCAGAGAAAAGGTTTTACTCACAGGAGCCCCGCTGTTATAGTCATGCAATAAATCAACTATTCTTCTCCCATTGTTTCATTTTTTATTTTTTTTTTGTACCACTTTATAGTCAGACTTGTTGCATAAATGTACAAATACTTTGTTGAGTGGCGTTACTAATATGCTATAAATAACAGGTTGTCATTATAGGAGTGAGTCAAGTCAAAGTGAATACATTTTTTCTAAATGTATATCACATAAATACAATTGGCAGAACATTAGATTACAAGTTCATGGTAGATAATTGTTTTTTTACCATGTCTACACAACCATTCCCCATCTTACAAGGCACACAATGCATAAATATGTTTATAGAATATACAATATTCGTCATTACACATTACAGGGACATAGCATTGCCAATTTAACAATCAAAAAATAATCATTTTCATTATTTACCTACTTAGAATACAGATATAGTATTTCAATCAAGTGGTGCCTAAAACTATTACCAAGAATCTTCCAGCACAAATTATAAAATTATAACAATATGTTTGGCATTTGGATTGACAGGCCTTGTGTAGACAACAGACACATTATACTTTTGTTGGGATAACAGTAAAACTATCTAACACATGTTCTGATAATAACTACATTTTACAGCCTTAATGAAGCATAAGAAAAGACTTAATGCATAAAGGACAAATAGTTTATTAAGAATGATTTAAGTTAAGTTTGCTTAGCTGCTTTTAAGGGCTTAGGGTTAATGGTATTTAAGTCTGAACCATTCTTAATAAACTATTTGTTCTTTATTAATTCAATATTTCTTCATGCTTTCTATGGATCTTTTCATCAATCTTCTTCCGCTGATCTGGGCCTGGGTCGCACTCTGACAGTCCCAGACTTCCCTTACCCCAGACTCCTCCTTGAGCTTCTCTGGTGTGATCCCAAGGCTTTCCCAGGCAGGTGACATAGTCCCTCCAGTCCAGGTCCAGGCCCAGGTGGCATTTGATACAGAGATCCAAGGAGGAGCAGCAGCTCTAGTCTATTCCTCTGGTGAGACTGAGCTCCTCTCTCACGCTGAGCCACCCTGTGGAGGAAACTTATTTAATCAGCTTCTATCTGTGATCTTGTCCTTTTGGCCAATACCCAAATCTCTGGGCCATAGATGAGAGAAGGAGCATGGCTGATAAATCAAGAGCTTTGCCTTTTGACAACTTCTTTACCACAAAACAACTACATCACTGCAGGTTTTGCACCGCTCCTCCTGTCAGTCGTCAAGCTTTATTTAGGCTAATTAAGATGTACTTATTATAATGTATTTTAAAGCAAAATACTTTAATTTACGCATTTAGATCTTTACGTCAATGCTTTGTTGGCAGTAAAGCAATAAAGGTTCATCACAAAACAAATTAAGAAATTAATCTAGAGAACAATAAAACCACAAAAAATTCACATTATTGTACACCTACTCATGTCCTATTTAGACAAAAATAAAAACAGGAAATAAATGTCATGGTTGAACTAATTTCCTTCCCAATTGTAATGTTCCTACATACAAATAGAGCAATGAGTGGTGATTTTGTTATTATTTAGCTCCCACTGGTTCTGCAGAGATGGTCATTTCCCAGGCTAATCTGAACAATGAACTAGAATGAACTAACTTGTTTGTAGAAAGCAGATGTAACTTATTACATTTATTCATCAAACACACACTTCTACACACTTTTATTAATATATAAAGATTATTGTTTTACATACTATTCTTATGCATTGACACCCCTGTATTTAATCTTCTTATATAAAATTTAAGTCTCTGGTAGATCTTGAATCTTATGGCGCCTCCAGGGGACAGACATAAAGTCCTCACTTATCTGTGTCTATCTCCTATCTCCTGCAGCTTTTGTCTGACAGTGATGGACAACAGATGCTCTCCTATATCACCCTGAACACATGTAAAGAAACAATTTAAAGCAAGTTCACAGTTCTGATTGATTACACTATAAAAAGCATGCTTTCTTCCTACTCACTAATCTCCTGCTGGGTTTGTATATGGGCTTAAACGTAAGGAAATGAACACTTTGAATTCCTTTTTAATGCAAATTTACACCAAAGAAGCGCATGAACGTTACAGTTGAATTACAAAGCTCTATAATTAAACCGTTGTTGCTACATCAGACCTCGTTTTGTCATTGCTTACAAAGACTGTGCTATGGTGGTGGCAAGAACACCTGATTACGCCATTGTTTATTCTAGATGCTGAACGTTGGAGTTTGTAACTTTTTTTTTTGCTTATATTCATGGAGATGGATATTTCTCTGCCTTTAAAAAATTAAGATATATATTTTTTTGTCCATTCTTCAGTGCCTCTGGGGCAGCCTGTCAGGAGTAGTGGGGGACACAGTGGAGCGCCTGGGGACCCATCTCCAGATCTTGAGCTAGGTTTGGTCACCACTATCTTACCTGAGACATTTGACCTATTATGCATGTTTTCGGTGGATTTTGGTTGGGGAAAACCAGAGGAAACCCACACATATAAACTCCAGTTAAAGGTACAGTCTTCACCCTCTTCTGGTGGAGGGTCCGCAACCTAATTGGCTCCATAAAATTGTTATTGTAGAGCCTCTCATAATGAATAAATGCTTGATGGATATGTTTAGTGTCATGCATGGAATATTCCAGGCAAAGCGATAACATTTGCATGGAGTAGAAACGTTTTAAATAGACCGAGAGGCGAACTGAGAACCTTCTTGCTCATTTGCCACTATCCAGATCATATCTTCATGGAGACTAGAAGGTAGCTAACCCTCCTCCAGAAAAATACTCAGTGAAGCTATCTTTTGTAGGTTATATCCATGCTATATTATTTTGTTTTATACTTATATAACTCCCGATGTTTATGCTCTACAAGCTGTTCTGCTCGATGCTCTTGTCAATCACTTTTCCAAATATAAACAGGACAATGTGTGGGGTTTTAGGTGCGTCCACTCCTGACTCCGTGCCGCAGGTCTAAATGAGCATACACAGCAGCGACTTCAAAGACGATGCCTGCAAGCAAGGCATTTTATTGGTTTTCCTTTTGATCTGAAAGAGCGGCCAAGAAGTATCGCTCAGGAGTAACTATGTAATGC
Source organism: Scartelaos histophorus (assembly GCA_000787155.1). Lineage (NCBI taxonomy): Eukaryota > Metazoa > Chordata > Actinopteri > Gobiiformes > Gobiidae > Scartelaos > Scartelaos histophorus. Next base: position 25,637 of record KN497515.1, on the reverse strand, counting down.
AAATTTCTCTGCGACTCCATAGGTGACGCTGAATGAAAAATAACAAAGACTTTTTATGATTTTACTATTTCTCACTGTAGATACGTCAAAGTGCGGCTCAAATATAAAGTTGGATATTTGTAATGATGATTTTAATAGTTTTATGTGAGTTATTGTCCCAACAAAATGTGATTAATCTGTGACATTTATGACTGTGAGGTAAGTCATTGTACAAGTAGGACCAACTTTCATAGCAATGTTTCTGTTTATATGGGGTAAAAATGAAAGACCCCAACCTTGCAATTTGGTGATAGTAAAACAAAAGTAATATTCAATTCATTTTATTTTTGTATAGCCCAAAATCACAATGACCAAAATTGTTAATTTAGCAAACAGAGATGTCAGAGAATGAAGCAGAATAAGAATAAGAATAAGCAGAATAAATAAGAAATAATGAAGCAGAATAAGAATAAGAATAAGCAGAATAAGAATAAGAAATTCAAAAATACAGAATGTCCAACAACAAGCAAGAGAGTGGATAATTGTCCCAGCATCCCTATCCTTAGACCCTCCTTCTCGGCAAGGAAAAACTCCAGTGGGGAAAAAAACTGAGAAACCTTGTTATGCCCCCAGGCCTCCAGTTTGTATTTTTGTGCGTTTTTCTGCCATTTTGTTCCTGCTGCCTGAGCCCTGGTCCCTGATTGGTGGAGCACCTCTTCACCTGGCCCCGCCTCCAGCCTCCTCCCCCCTATTTAAGAAGATCACAGCACCTGTTCAGTACGTGACTTTTGTGTATTGAGACACTCGGTTTTGATTTAGTTCGTTCTGTTTTGTGCCTTTTGATTTGTTCACTCGATTCTGTTTGTGGTTTTCTTTGGGACATTCGTGGTTTTGGTTTATTTTTCTGTCCCTTAGTTAATCACTCGTTTTTGGGAACTCACGTGACCCGTTTTAGCACAAAACTTGTTTTATGTTAAATCTGTTGTGTTGTTTCTTAACTTGGCTTAGTTTCTGTACATATTTTACCATGTTTTGTTAAGTTAAACCTTTTACACACCTGTTAATTAAACATTACTTATTTATTCCATTTTCCACCTTGGTGTTTTTTGTTACTTCCCTCACAGTAGCAGAGCTGGGTCGTAACAAACCTCGAGGAGAACCACAGTGAAGGAGAGATCCACTCCTATGGACGGACAGGCAGATGCCCAGGACGTATCCACTGCAAGTAAAGTTGTAAGTCTGTAGGCCAAAGCTATTGAAACTACTAATCTAACAGGACGAGGACAGTTAATCCAGGACATGAAAGCAATAAACAATAAATAAACAAGTGTCTCTACACAGTCTGATAACCTGAAATATTTGCAGTTTGTTTCTTCCTCTTTACTTTTTTAAAATTCATTTGTTGATTCACTAATTCATTAAACTCCCACCATATTATTACCATCTTGAGTGTGAATCCTGTGGCCATTTTGTAAAGTCTATGAATAGTTGGCCTGGTACGATATGATTTTGCGGCCATCTGGTTGTCTTCACGGAGATGGAATATTCCTCAGCGAGGCATTAAACACGTCTTCCTCGAATTTACGCCATCACAGGTATTTTATCGCTAAAAGATACCTTGCAAAAACACGCATTCTTACTGCAAATATGGTCGTCTGTCTGTAACTTAGCCCCGTAGCGTCACCTCAACGTCTCCATGGAGATACATAAGTTTAATTAATGCCATATTGTGGAGTATTTCAGGCAAAGCAATAACATCGCCATGGGGACAAGCAGGTCGGTGGATCCTACACCAGAAAAGTTACATAGTGCAGCATTCAACTTATACTCAGTTAATTAGATGTGATTGATTTTTGTATTACATATGTAGCTTATTTATCAAGCTAATCAACACATATTTGCTGTTTTGCACTGTACAGGATCCTTTTTGTACAGGAATTTCCCTGCTAATGCAAAATGTTTCTACAGTAATAAGGTGGCTGACTAGTATTATAGCTTTTGTGTAATTGTTCTAATGTCTGCAGGTGCATCGTGGGTCATGGGTTGCTTCATTCTTCCCCCAAAGCCTTCTTTTCATACCCAAGTGCATAAAATGGGCAAGGAATTGATTCAAATAAGTGAGTGCTCTTTCTGAGTCAAATGTTGTATTGATTAAGCTTAGGGAAACTTATTATTAATAGTGCGGGCTCATGTTTCTAGCAGGTGGGATATTGATTTAAGATGGAGTGCTGTGAACAAGTGTGAAACGCTGCTGTTACATAAGGTAGACAGATCTCATGAAGCGGAGAGAGATTTGTTATTTGCTACATGATAGAGTAAAGAGGTGTTTTGCTTCCTGATAAATCGATAGGGAAGTATTCAGACTTGCCCTCGCACTACATTAACCCAGTGGCTTCTACAGAGCCTGCAGCTGCCATATTCTTCTCCATCAATCGACCGCAATTTGTTTGAATCTGACATTTCAGGTTGTGTCCACTGAGCAAATGCAGCACGGTCGGGCAGTCGTGAGGTCTTGAACTGAAATAAATAGGTTTGCAAGTAGTTTCTCTCGGTATATACAAAATGTTGCAGGAAAAAACAGACTAGCTTCACTCTTTTTTCTTTTTTTTTTAGAAATCATTAGTGTGTTTCAGGAGCAGCTCACGTCTATTCACTTTTAAATTTCTGCCTGTGTTGAATGCGTCTGGTGCTCGTAAACCAGCTTTTTGGGAGCGTAATGAAACCGAACCCTTTTCAGAGTTTTTCAAAAGCATCATAAAGCGGCGCGTCGTGAGTAATATATGGAGGCTGTGAATCCGTCTGTTGTGACTGAAGCGAGCATTGTGCAGCCAACAAGTGTCCCTGATGACTTTGTCCCGCAGAGGTAGCACACGGGAGCAGGCTCGGGGGGGGAGATTGTTTTCCGCCCCGGGCCTTAATAATGTCGCCTGATGGCTTATTCAGTCGGCCCGGCGCGGCGCTAAAAGCTGATCATTACAGGCCCCAGTGCTCTTTCACTCCTGAAGCCGCCGTACCTCCCGAAATGAGCTGCAAGAGGAGCCCGCGCCGCCGCCAGATCGCTAACGCTAAACACAAGGCCACGAGTGCTTAACGAGGACCGCTAAGTGTTGGATGCGCACCGCAGGGCGCGTCTCTCTCGCAGCCAAAACTTTGAAATCCTATTAGTTTGATTGGAGATGCGCGCAGCCCCGTCTAATTGGTGCGCACTGAAGTGGACGCCTCTCTCTCCCGAGGTTTGCTTTGCCTCCGCATTGTAATTAGGTGTCTGAAAAATGTGTGTTTTGACCAAATTACTGTTTCTTCAGTTTCGTTTTTACAGAGTTAACAGGCGAGATCTTTGATTCAACAAAAACTGACTCAGAAATGGTGGCGTAAGAGGCCTTAAGAGGTTACAAGGCCTGTTTAGGGGTGGTCATGTTTTTGGAAAATTATAATTGGGATTTTTCTAACAAATATTTGCTCACTGTGTCAGCTTTTCAGGAGGTGATGAAAACAAGAGTCCAGAAGTCCAGATGCAACTTAATATATTTATTTGGTTTAGGCAGAAAATACAGGTTGACCCCTGGGGACTGTCCACTTTTACAACTCTGCAGCTCTCTGCAGTATACACAGTTATACAACTCTGCAGCTCTCTGCAGTATTCACACAGTTATACCATAATTTTAGCAGACATCAGCTTTCTTTACATGATGTGGATTCCGTGTTTGGTTTGGTTTACAGCTTGAAAATAACATGAACAACAAAGTCCTTTAAACTGTACATATATGGCCCTGCTCCCACTGTACCTGCTCTAAACCCGAATATCCTAAACATGTTTCCCCTTGTGTCAGCCTTTCACTGAAGCAACAGGCTCCATGTATTTTTAACCCCTGTCTCACATGTCGCATGCAGACTCTTTGTCTAGGAACACACAGATTATGAAATCATGCAAACTCTTTCAAAGAACACACAGATTATAAAGATATCATTCCCACGATTGATTATTATTCCCACAACCGCACAAATTTTGACCACGTTATAGCATTAACAGAAGACTAAAATATCAAATGATACAATGCATTTTAGACTTTTGCATAGGTCTAAATTATGATCAATTTCCTGATTATTTTTGGCAACTTTTAGATTTACATTTTGAAATAATGTTTCGCGATACAGACAATGTTTTTAAATCCTGTTTCATTACACCACTTGACAAAAAAAGCTATTCTAAATCTCCTTTATCTTCCTCTACTGTCACAAAGTGCATATTGAGTAGCTCACTATGAATGCTGTGCAGAGGAGGACACATATTTTTGTCACTAAACATGTTCGCATTAATTGTTTGGCGCTTCACTGAGCGTTTGATTGACTCTCTGGTAACTCAGTTTGTGGTTCCCAAGTGTTCTTCTACGAAGATGTGTGGTCTCAGCAAATAGTTATCCATCTTGGCTATCCCCAAAGTTTATGACGTCAACTTCTTAACCTTTTTTACTCCCATCAATAAAGAAATATGTCTCATTGTGAAGAATTATGCCATTACTTTGCTATTGACCAGACAATAGAGGAAGCAAATTAAATCTAAATGACTAATTACAACTGATGATAGAAGACACCCATAGACCCGTAGCTTAAACTGTTGTGCCGCCTCATACTTCACCTGTGCGGGAATCTGTCTTGATAAGCTGAGGTGATGCTCCAGCAGTTCATTAGTTTTCTCATTGATTCAGACCCACTCGTGTTGATGGCACCATTAACAGGACAGGGTACAAGAAGATATTGACGAACTTGTTGAGGTCTCGTATGATAGGTCTCTAATCACTGCTTCCGTGATTAACTCCCACACTGACTTCACCTCGCGTCCCTTTTGTCCATGTAATAGATTTGTTGCCACAGCAGCAGATAAGGGGCCTCAATCCTATCATTTTCAACCCAGAATATGATTGTTCTCCGTCAATATTAGGGAACAGTTTAGTAGTTTGGACATATCTCTTAAAACTATAAATAAATACAAAATAAAGCAAATACCTACATACTGTAATTGAAAAAATAAGGTGGCTTGAGTTATTGAGATCCTAAATGTCAAGGTTGAATTACGAAGATTGTCTTTCATTTATTAACGACATATAAAATTAGAAGCAGTGCAGACAGCTGCCCATTACTCATATAGGAAATCTATGTTTAATGTTCACACAGACTCGCTATTCATCTCAAGCTTAACAGACCTGAAAGTATTCAATCAATTAGCCAAGACATAAAAGCTATTCATATTCCTCTTAGTGATTATTGAGTCATGGTCTGTCAGCACAGTTCCGATGACTCAAGTCTGATGTAAGGAAAAGCCATGAAATAAAGGGGCTTGTAGGAAACCCCAGCAACTCTTGGTAAACAGACCCTGCCCCCGAGGGTCACAGCACTTAGGACACGCCCCCATGCACCAAAGTTATGCAACCAATCAATGACTATTATGACATATATCAATGGAAAGAATACGGAAATGGGGAATTCCTATTTCAGCTGTTTCACTGTATGGAAATTGGAACACTGTGTATCCACAACAGCCTAGAAAGCGAGTGGTGCAGTTGGTAGAGCACGATTCCACTAACCCAGTTATGAATTATATGTAAATATCTAAATTATAGGAACGCTCAAGTTCAGTATTATCCTTGTGATATGTAAATATGATCATTTAAGTTTTAAGTTTAAGTACTTTTTATTGTCCCTATAGCGAAATGTGTTTTCTGCATTTCAGTGCTGCTGGGGCAGCCTGTCAGGAGCAGTGGTGCCACAATGCCAGGCCCTGGGATCTATATCTGGGTTTTGAGCTGGGCTTGACCTTAGCTGGAGGATTTTACCTTTTGTGTATGTTTTGGATAGATGGGAGAAATTTGGTTGTGTTGGTAGAAATTGAAACCACCTAGACACAGGGTGAAGCAGCATTTTGTTAGACTTTTGATGTTGCACGAAATGACACACGGTGTGTGAAAAGTGTTTTCCCAACTTTACATTTATCTTTAAAATACCTTTAGGAAACTTGTTTCCTCTTTTAAAACAGTGCTGTCCTTGGTTGGATTTTCTGTCTGCTTTCTTGTGGAGACTACAAACGTGTTAATTGAATTTTAGTGGAATCCCGTTAGAGCAGCCTTTTAGAGAACACGTCTTTTCTAACTTATTTCCTCTCTAATGTAAAGGCTGCTTTCAAAAGTGGGATTTATGTGAACCAGATTCCCTCTGTCTCACAGGCATAATTTGAAACATAATGAAGAAGGCGCTTAGTGTAGGTGGGTGTCTGTATTCTGGCTGGGAGCAACATCTCTGTGCCATATCTCATCACTGTTTCTCTGCACTGTCGCCACCGGCCCCTTTAGCAACTTAGGGGTGTCCACCGCATTGCTATAGCTTTTGTCGGTTTGAATTAGGCTGGAAACGACTGTGGAATGTGTGGCATTTGTGTTAAGGTGCCCCTGTCTGTATCACACTTTTGCTCATTGTAGAATTAGCCTGACATCATTGTTGAAATATGCTACACAAAAGCCTACAAAATTAACTCATCAAAAGACAATATTCATCATTACAGCCATGAGAAATGAGCACCTGGGTTTGGGGTTGGATACACTTTTCACTAAATGTAAAAACAGCAATGATAGGAGGCTTTCTGCAGATAAGACCCATGCCCTGAATCAACTCCCTTTTTCTGTGTCATTTATTCTCATTCACACTGTGAATGAGTGAATTGTAGATTTCCACAAACATCACCTGTGTAATTTACCCTCTTATATCATCCTGTAAAGAGATTTTTGTTTTTGTTTAACACAAAAACTCTGCATATTTATTTTTTCTCTCAAATAGAAAAAACTGTGTTCCACCTTGTGATGTGGTAATACAGGAAGTGCCTCACTGTGTTTTTAAACTCCATGCACTTTCATTCAAATTATGAGGATCATTTTAGCCCTAGAACTGAGAATCTTTGCTGAACTAAAAGGGAGCTGTTAGTTTGAAAACTATCACTACATGACATCACAAGGTGGAGCAGAGCATTTTGATCTTCAGCGATGTAGCCCGCCTAATAATGCAGGATTACATGTGCGAATGAAACTGTTAGGTTTAAGCTCACCTAAACATTGTAAAATACAAGAAGAAAGACAAGAGATTAATCAGTTTTACTCACGAGGAGAACAAACAGAGAGCGTCACTTCAGGTACAACCTCTATCCGTCCTGAAGCCCAATGCCGTCTCCTCACTTTTATTAGGAAAGGTCCCTAGTTACAATGGATGTTATCACTCTCAAAATTAGTGATAACATCATATATGATTACATGATACATCTCAAAATTAGTGATAACATCATATATGATTATACATGATACAGTTTGTATGTCTGACTGTCTTTGTACGTCATCTGCTCTCAGGCTGCTGTTTCTCTCTGGCCTGAGTGAAGACGCCACATTATCTTTGTTTTTGTTCCCAAAACAAGTGAAGGAACAAGTGACAAAACCAGTGAAGAACAAACTGTACACAGTTCAAACACAAGTAGGTTATTAGGACACAGACATTTCTAACATATGATTAGAGTATAGATGGGATAAAATACATCATTATTCTAACAGAAACAAAACACAACTCATAAGAATCAATTTTGTGCATTATGGAACCTTTAAGAATTGACTTCAGTGGTAACACCAGTGGCTCTTGTCTAGTTTATAATGTTGCTGTGTCCTGCAAAACAAGTAAAACATTTCATCCACACTGGCTACTATTAATGCAGTGTGTACATGAGCGAATGGTTGTGGTCGAAGAGGCCAATGGCTCAGATTGGCAGTCACATTTCAGTCAGTCAGACTCTTTGCAGCTTTGACTTTACAAATACTTTATTAACATGTGTTGCAAGAGAATGTAATGGTGCTGTGTAAATTCAAGTCATTATATAGGATACTATATTGTTATACTATGTTAAATAATCCTTTCAAACAAATAAAGCGAAAATGCATGTAATGTTTGATGATTTGTAAGCTGCATCTGCCATTCAAATTGCAATTGTACAAGTTATGAGTCAGTGACAGTTTCACCTGAATCCATTATTTCCCCATAAACCGTTGCTTTAGAGAAACAGGATGAAGACATTTTGCGTAAAACATTTCAGGTGCATTGAGTGCTTTCATGTTGATTTTGCACGCCTACGCACAATGAGCAAGTACAATGGAAGGTCTAATGGAAATATTAAGCCCCACTCGCAGAATAAAGCGCTTTAATTTGGCGTATCATAAGAAGCGAAAGGCAGATGTTTGTGGGGCGAGAGATAGATGGGAAAATGACTGAAGAGACATTGACGGAGGATATGTGGCACTTTGTAGCAGGTGCCGAGCCTAAACTCCTCTTGCTTTTGGCATAACCACAGTGGACGGGCAAATTACAGTGGATTAACTCGGCATTGTCCCCAGCATTCAGCCACTCTGAGACATTCTCACGTATTCAAGTTGTTAATTACAGTTTACGGCCTGTGGGTGGTGGTGACTGCGCTGATTGCAAGAGGAAGAAGTAAAAAGGAAAAAAAGGGAATAGGGGAAGTAATATTGGAAAACGATGATGAGGAGTTTGAGGTCAGCTTGGGGGAAGCAAGGGAGGTCACTTTAGCAAGACACTGGAGTAAAGAATGTTTTTCTAGTTGCAAAATAATACAAAATTATTAGGGGCTTGTAGTTATTTTAATGATGTGATCCTAACTTTTTGCAGCAATATTTTTTTTTTGCAGCAAACAGTTTTAGGCAAACTACAGGCTACTATTACTATTTAGAATATTGCCTATTTTTGTTACATTTGATTTTTTTTTGACTTTTTTCCCCATTCAAAAGGCAAATATTTTCATTTATTCAGTTCTTTAGCACCGATCCTAATTTTGAATCATTCCGAAACCCATCAATATATAATTTATTGTTGGTAATATGAATTGTTTTATGTATAATCTAGTTGTCAGCGCTTGAATTTTCTCTCCTCTAGAAAGTTCACTGATTCACTGATTAGATTTGAATGAAAGATGCTTTAAATGACTTTTCTGGCAGAGGGTTCCCAGGTTCTTGTCTCTATGGAAATATAATACTTGGCCAAGAATATTCCACAGCATGGCTTTAATTGAAGAAGAAGATCTCACCGGGCCAAATTACAGGTCAGATCTGTGATGAGGTAATCCTGCTTTTTTTATTAGATACTTTCAAACACTAAAATATCTGCAATAGAATAAAAGAAACATATAGAAACCAAACTGTGGAACATTCCAGGCCAATAAAATCCCTAGAAGACAAGCAGGAGTCTAACCCTCCACCAGAGCAGTTGTAGTGCAGCTTTAACAGTGTTGTTTGCCATGTTTTTATCATGCAGAGTTTAAACTCTGTCTTTGATTTCTCTTGAACTCTAATGATGGTCGGACTTCTTAGAGAAACCTCTTCATTACAGCTCAGCACAATATGCAGCTGACAGTCAAACTAGGACGCGCTTTATTTTCCTAAGAGTTTACTCAGGCTTGATCAAAACATCTTATGCCGAGCTCTCTCTCTCTCTTTCACCCTCTTCCTCTTTCTCTCTCTCTCTTCTCTCTCTTTCTCTCTCTCACTCTCTGTCTTTCTCTCTCTCTCTTCTCTCTCTCACTCTCTCTCTTTTTCTTTTGCTTCCTCTCTCTCTCTCACTCTCTCTTTCTTCTCTCTCTCTTTCTATCTCTCTCTCTCCCTCTGTCTCTCCTGCTTGCCCTCTCTCTCTCTTTCTCTTGCTTCCTCTTTCTCTCTGTTTCTCTCTCTCTCTCTCTCTCTCCCTCTGTATCTCCCTCTCTCTCTTCCTCTCTCTCTCTCTCTCTTCCTCTTCTCTCTCTGTTTCTCCCTCTCTCTCTTCCTCTCTCTCTTCCTCTCTCTCCCTCTGTTTCTCTCTCTCTCTCTCTCTCTCCTTCTCTCTCTTCCTCTCTCTCCCCTCTGTTTCTCTCTCTCTCTCTCTCTCTCTCTCCTTCTCTCTCTTCCTCTCTCCCTCTGTTTCTCTCTCTCTCTCCTTCTCTCTCTTCCTCTCTCCCTCTGTTTCTCTCTCTCTCTCTCTCTCTCCTTCTCTCTCTTCCTCTCTCCCTCTGTTTCTCTCTCTCTCTCTCCTTCTCTCTCTTCCTCTCTCTCTCCCTCTCTCTCCTCCTCTCTTTCTCTCTCTCTCTCTTTCTCTTGCTTCCTCTCTCTCTCTTTCTCTCTCTTTTTCTCTTCTCTCTCTTCCTCTTCTGTTTTTCCCTCTCTTTCCCCCTCTCTCTCTCTTCCTATTTCTCCCTCTCTTCCTCTCTCTCACACACTCACGTTTCTGTTGAATTACCTTCGGCACACACACACACAAACAGCCCTAAATGTTCCTGATGACGCACATTCAATAGACTTTCAATTAATGCGTGTTCGGCATTACCTCTGACTCTCAGGATCACTTACAGTCAAATATGATGCCAGGCGTTTTATACAAGCTGTACTCAAAACTAAATAATGAATAAGTATAAAAGGGAAGTGCACTGAAGATATGAACTGCTAGGTCAGTGGGAGATGAACGGTTTGTCCAGGACTTTTAGTGTAATTGAGGGAAGTACACTAACAATATAAGCTATAGGCCACTGAACATTGGCCCTTTGTATATTGTTCTCTATGAATTAATATTATTATTTGTTCCTCTTGATCTGCGTTTTCAGTCTCCCAGCAACGGCCGACCTGAAAACTATTGAAACTCACCTGTCATTGACAAACAAGAAATCCAGTTCTGTTTTCCTAGCTACGTCATATCAGTTTAAATATCCGTAAATATTTCACTTAAAGGATTTGTCTTCATGGAGATAAGCAAGTGTCATGGTTCATGTTCTGTGGTCTTTGTTTTGGTGTCCTATTCCTTTTAATGTAGTGTACCTATAGTGTTTTATTTTGACATTTGTAGTGTACCTATAGTGTTTTATTTTGACATTTGTAGTGTACCTATAGTGTTTTATTTTGACATTTGTCCTGTTTGCTTGTAGTTTGAGTTTTACTTCCTGTCTTGATTGTTTGCCCCGCCCTAATGTGTTTCACCTGTGTTCATATATACCCGGTGTTCTCCTCTGCCCCTTGTTGGTCCATTATCATTGTCTTCGTCTAGGTCTAGGTCTAGGTCTAGGTCTAGGTCTAGGTCTAGGTTTAGGTCTTTTTGGGTCTTTTCCTGTTTTCAATGTGACAGCAAGGGGCAGACTTCACAAGATAAACTTACACAATGCACCTTTAAAGGGCTGATATTACTCTATTTTCTGGTGTGTTAAAATGTTGTTTCACAAACCTTGCATATTTGAGCGGAGTTTTTCTCTCAAAAGGTATACGCTTAAATATGGGTGAATGAAACAACTCCAGGTATGTTTTGAGGAGATAACATTCTAACACAACTCACAAGAGTAAATTTTGTGCAGGTTTAAATAGTATGACATTTTGAGTACATTTCTCACCTAAAATGTCTTCATTGATTTAATTGCATGTTCCAATTTGAGCTCTGAGCTACAACAACCACATACTGTATTTTACCCTAATATTAGTTAGTCAATTCATTTGGGATATTTTGTTTTTTATGCCCACTTTTCCTAAAATATGTTTAAATCGAGTAAGCCTTTTTTGTGTTTTCACCTGTCACATGTCCATACTCATATGCAGCGTGCGGGCGGAGGCGTAATCTTCCCTCTTCCCGGCGTTTTGACGCACACTTACACAGGTGCTGTCTATGGAACTATAGCATTAGCTCCATCCCACTGAACTCTCAATGGAACCAGCTGTGATTCAGAGAGCTCCGGGTGTCACGATGATGCCTCCTCCAAAGAGCAGCGGCAGGTTTTGTCTGTCGGTGACGTCATCCACCCAGCCCAGACTAGACATGCTTTTTCATTCACAAATTGTTAGGCACTGGTACAAGTGGTGTCATCATTAAAGTGGGATGCAAATGCTCAGAAGTTGAGTTCTCCTAAATGTTGCTGCATTTCAGATTCAAGAATGTGTCACACTCTTAGATGAGAGGCAAGATTTTCTTTAGTATTACTCAGGATTTTTATGAGAAATATCCAAAAGGAAAATGGACAGATGTTGAACCTGATCAATATTACTGGTACTTGCAATATTACAGTAAAAATCTGCATCTAAAACAATATTTATTTTATCTGTATTAAATGTGATGCCAGGGATGCACTATTCCAACTTTTTCATTTCCAATACTGATTTCGATGGTGTAGTTTCAAGTATCTGCTGACACCCAATATCAGCTGATACCAGAGACTAAAACTGCAGATCCATATGTATTATGTAGCTGTTATTTATCTCTCAACTAACTAATTTGTGTAAATACAAGTTTACAATATTATGACCAATAAACAGCCTTTTTACAACAGAATATTGCCTGAACCAATATTTGGAACCCCATATAAATACAACTAAATCTTCAGTATCTCAGCCTATATACAATACTAGTATTGGGACAGTGCATCGTAGCCACTCATGGAAATATTAAATCCTGCTGTGAGTGGTGGCTGCGATTTGACATCATTCAAAATTATTATAAAGTATTACTCACTCACTTCTGTACAATTTAGTCTGATACTACTGCTCCTAAAACTACTACAACACTTTTTGCCATTC
>KN497515.1:0-12983 GCA_000787155.1 Scartelaos histophorus | reverse complement strand
TAATAATTTCTAACCTCATATTCAAATCACATCAGGTGGGTCCAAGATGAGAAAAGTGAAGAGGCCTTTGTTTTAAACGTGCTCCAGTGGGCCTACTTTATATGTGTCGCACAAATCAAATACAGACAAGTCAGGAAATAGATTTATTATTTAAGACTGGCATTTAGTACCAATTACGCCAACACTGACATTTACAGTGACTTTCACAAATTAACCTTTTTAGTGAAAAGACAAGTCATTTTAATTATATTAAGTGCATGTCTGCTAACTGGAAAATACATAATCAAATGCCATTTTTAATTTGATTTTTTTATTTGCTTTTTGGCAGATATTTGGTTTTTTATTTTTATTTATTTTTATTTTTACTTTTTACGTATTTATTTATTTATGTATTTATTTATTTTGCTGAATGACTTCACTTTTGCCATTGCATCAAACAGAAGAGGACAGATGTACTTCAAAGAGCACATCTGATGTCACCATTTCATTATTTGGCCTCACAATGATTCAGCTGAACACAAATATAACACCATTTAAACCTTGGGCCATCAGAGGTTATTTGCAAGGGGAAATCATCATAGATCTATATGCAGATAATTACTATAATCCTGTTCAAATTCAAACCATTAGGGCTTTGTTTGGCGGAAATGGTCTTGGTTATTATAAGCCTACTAATCATACCACTGGTCACTTTTCTATGGTTCAGTCCCTATCAAAACAAAGCATTATTCAAAAGACCTTTTCAACAACGCAGTCTGGCCTTTAAACCCTCAGCACTGCCCAATTGTGTACATTAACAGTGAAAATCAATGCATCGGTTTATTTGTTGCTGACTGTTCTCATCCTAGATATAATAATTGTGCGAAAACAAAAAGTCTGTTTCAGTAAATGATAGAGGTTGGTCTGTTTTGTAAGGCTAGTGTGGGGAGGAGAGCCGGGCCTGAAATAATTAGCCACTCAAGTCGGAACTCATCAACGTCACTGTCTCTACCCGTATAAGAAAAGTTCCCCAGCCACTCAAGTGTGTGACATCCTGCTGTGAATACAATCTCTTTTAACTGGGTCTATCCCCAAAGTTAACGCAGGGAAGTTTTCTAGTGGCTTTAATCTTGGCTATGTTTATTGATGAGCTAGATGTTTACTTTACTGCAAGCGCTGCATAGGGAAACTAATGAAATGCATTAGTTTGTTGATTCGGCTTCTTCCGTCCAGCTGGAGACTGCGGCGGATCCTGATAGAAGCAGAACTAGCATGAAACATAAATGTATTTTTTCAGATTGTCACCTCAAGTTGATCATATTGTTCACTGTAGTAATGATGAGGTATTGATACTGAAAAATAATTAATAAAATCTAAATCTTTACCTGAAAACAATAGGAACTTAAGGCTTAGTAACTTAACTAATTTCCGGGTTAGTTTTAGGAATTAGAGAATTAATTAAAGGTGCATTGTGCAACTTTTCTGCTTGTCTCCATGGAAATGTCATTGCTTTGCGTTTCGTGGTATGACATTAAACATATCCCTTTAGCGTATATTCATTATGGGCGTTTCTATTGCTCAAAAATACAATCAAATACTGTGAAAAGGGGCAACTCTTTACAAATCTCAGTCCCTTGTCTTCTTTGTGATGTGTTTAATCTATACTGTGGAACATTCTTAACAAAGCTAAGACGTTTCCATGGAGACAAACAGGTGACTTTCCTCTAGAAATGAAAACTGAAACTTCCTCAATAAACAATTTGTTATTATGCATTAAAAATTTGTTCATGCTTCATAAAATCAGATTCCAGTGTAGTGATACAGACCACATATAAAGTACTATTTTTTTGTGTTGAAAATTACATTATGCGGTATAACAAAATAGTACTTTTATCATCATTGTGGAATTGAAAATAGGAATCAATAATGAACCCTGTATCTCACATTTTGGTGTCTTGATAATGCTCCTTAGTTTGAGTTCAGTTTAGTTTCCACAAATACCAAAGATTGTGGTCCAACATGCGTTTGCAAGTTAGTGTTACAATGGAGAAAATTGACTAGTTTTTTATCTTTGTTTGCTTAAATGCTTTCTGGACTCAGACCTGGTTCATTCACCTTTTGATCAGTCCGACTGCTCTCTCTCTCTCCTAACACACAGACGCCACAATCCGCCATGACCAGGTAAGCGTAAAACAAGCAATTTTAGGTGCGACAGTTCTCAAAGTAACTGTGATCTCACCTCGTTTTGCCAGGGGGGGTTGTGTCTCTGCTTTGCTTTCTGTGCTCCATGTGTGCGCGAGTGTGGAGTTGACTGGTTTATACGGCAGCTTCAGCTCTCCGGGCTTTCCTCACCCCTACCCCGACAACCAGCTCCGAGTGTGGAACATCAGCGGCCCCCCAGGACACAGGCTCAAACTCTACTTCACCCACTTCAGTCTGGAGCCCTCAGACCAGTGCGAATATGATTATGTCCAGGTACAAATCTACACTTGCATTGTATTAGAACTAAACTGTACTTTGTTATGTGTCCACGTCTTTTGTCTCATTCAAAGCCCTATGATCGTCACTTAGAAAAGCATCACAAAGAAGGATTACCCCCTGTGCAGGTTGTGGGTGCAATTTCACTAATTAGATGGTTTGTTGTGGCTTGGCTTTAATCTGTTAATAATATCTGCAGATCTAACCAGCTCTGAGTGGCTTATGTGCTTGGAGATAGTTGAAACAAAAAAACAGTTTCTAACCAAATATGTCTCTTGCCTTTCTAATCTTTCAAATTAAGTATACTTAAATATAAATAAATATACTACACAGGGTGAACTGAACTGAACTGATCTGAACTGGACTGCTGCTGGACTGAATACTTCCTATTGTGATGCCATCCGTGTGTTCAGAACTACTTGCTTCTTAATTTGTGTAAAGCTATAATTTATATTTATATTATTTATTGTAAATACAGCTTTGAAAAAAGGGCTAGATAGGCCTAGATTTCACATATATACTATATATAATAATAATTTAACTGAGCTACTACCTCTCCATCTGAATTCATTTGATTATTTGCTGTGATCTTCAACCGTGTCAGTGCAGGTTTTTGCTGAGGGCAATGAGACCCTGCGGTTCTGTGGAGAGGAGAAGAAGAACTACGAGGGCAGCCCCAAGAACACAGTCATCATCTCAGCATCAAACCTCCTGTCAGTGGTCTTCAGGAGCGACTTCTCCAACGAGGGCAGATACACCGGATTCCAGGCTTTCTACACCGCAGAAGGTGATGGTGATGATTAAGACTGAAAACAAATCAAGACTCTTGCCATAATGCTTAACAATTTAAACCCGCATAGCCTGTCTTTTTAGTGGGAAAAAGTCAACTCAGATGTTGCAATAGCCGACAGATGTTTGTAGTCATGGTCTGCAGAACTAATCTGTTGTGAGATTAAAGCGTAAGATATACAAAGGCATCATACTGTGCTAATGGCCAAAAGTCATCTGGAACTATTGTGAAAAAGCTCCACTCCCTGAAGTTTGTATGTCTTCCTGAGACTTTCTTCTTACCCAGTTTTTAAGCCAGTTCCCTCTTTATCTTAAGTAAAAATAATATTGAAATAATTCCCTCAATATACAATATGTCGCTCTTGCAATGTCATGTGAATGTGAGAGCCACTGGCAGCAAAACAAGCCCCCAAACACAATACAGGCAAACACTAGTGACTAATAGCTATGCATTCACTTTATTGTGTGGTACATCTTTCTAAAATATAAGTTGGGATTCTTTCTAGTACTGGTGGCATTGTGATAAAAAGTGAATCATTTTGCTTTTGAAAATGTATCACACATTTTGTAGACATCAACGAGTGCCTCTTGAAGGTGGACGGAGAGCATGTGTGTGATCATTTCTGCCACAATTACATCGGAGGATATTACTGCACTTGTCAACAGGGACACCTTCTCCATGACAACAACAGATCCTGCACAGGTAACAAACTCCAAAAAGGTATGTTTATCTGTGCTTCAATCAAAGTCAATGGTGAAAGGGGGCAGGACCCTGATGAAAAGCTGTTTGATCAAATATTGATCTTTCTAATAGCAGTGAATTTTGTAATGTAAGTATTTCCCAGAATCCCATGCTGCTACTGTGAGATAAACTACACAGTGCTCCAAAGGCTTTTTCAATACTGTGTCCAATTGAGGCAAGTATCACCTTCTGAAAATAGGCTATAGAACCAGTCATCAGCCCATGTTGGGGTCAGGGGTTAAAGATGTATTCAAAAAGTGTTCAATATGAGGATCTTTCTATCACTGTGGTTTGCTTCAAGGTCACAGGGGTTTTTGAATTTTTTTCCTTGCTGAGAAGAAAATTGAAGAAAATATCACGGATATGCTATTTTTATAGTGTTTGTATTCATTACAAATCAAAGAAAGATATCTGTACTATTCTGTTTAAGTCTATTTGAAATAAGTGAAATGATAAAAATGGCTGTCCACATACTGTTAGAATTCATGACTGATTTTCACTTGATCACAGCTGGCTTGTGCTAACTATTTCAGTAGCTGATCTTTACCAGTTGGTGTAGAGGCAAGGTTAATTACTGTGGAGTCCTACGGGAAAAGTGACTTTAAAAAGGCATTAAAAATTGAAACCTGTGCACAGTGCTAATAGTCCACTGGCACCGAGTAATTAATCACAATTACCAGTTGATGTGCTGCACATTATTATTCTTTGCCAGAGGAAAAAAGCACTGACAAAACAAATCATGCAATGAATAGGCAAAAATGATTATCTGCCTCTAGATTTCACTAATAATATGAATGGCATTGACTGTGCCCCTCTGCGTGACTCATTTGTTTTGGTCTGCCCTCACATCTGCACACATGCCAGTGCAATAACAGCAGCTAAATGAAGGCCATCAATTATGAGAAATGTCAAAATCAGCTTTGAAAAAAGTTGCCTTTTATTGTTAAACTCTTAATACTTACACACAACATGAATGGACAAAGTGTAACATCAAACTTCTTAGAAGAGTGCAAAACTATTATTAAAAACTATATGTGAAAAAAGCTAGTTTAAAGCTGTCATCTGTAATTATAATTATCTATATTACTGCTGTCTGATAGTGAGCCAGCTTTGGCCTGACAGACTTATTAAATTAAATTAACTTAAAAATGATTGCTTTAGCATTCATCAAAACTGTTCTGTCACAAAGTGCAATATTTGTATACAGTGTGCATGAATAAGATGTTTTGTATAGGAACGGAAATGTCATATTAATATAGTGTTTTTATAGCAATGCATTTATAAGAAGAGTACATGATGGCAGCACAGACATACAAAACCTCTAAACATCTACCGCAATAATCAAAGTTTTTAAAATATATAATTTATCTTCCCAGTGCCATGTAAGAGCCAAATCTGGACTGACCTCTCTGGCATTCTGACCAGTCCTGGATACCCAAACCCGTACCCTCCCATGACCCAGTGTAACCACACCATCAGCTTACCAGAGGGCTACAGAATCCTGCTGGACTTCCCTGCGCCCTTTGATATAGAGAGCCACCCGGAGGTCCCCTGTCCCTACGACCTGCTCCGAGTAAGTCATGCACCTCAATATATTCCGCCTCATGCTTGTGTGTGGGAGGGCTATCACCGATCTGTCCACCGGTGGAGACAAACTGCTTAGACATGCGGGGCTATGCATATGTACGCTTCGGCAGGCATCAATCAGGCAAGAGTGTAGTGACTAAATGTGTCTCCCTGTTTGAAAGATTTCTACCGCTGGACAGGAGTATGGGCCTTTTTGTGGATCTGCACCTCCCAATAACATCGATACAGGAAGTTACCAAGTCCATGTGGCTTTCAGATCGGACAGCAGTGGGAGAAACAAAGGATGGAAAATGAAGTACAGTAGTGTCAAAGTTTGATCAATGACAACTGTAACAGGAGACAGCCGTACAATGTATGATACAGTATAGATTTAGTACCCCTGTGGCTAAAGAAGTGCCTTATGAGATGGACTGTTGGATGCTGTTGACTACATTATATTCACTTTTTCTCCTTTTTATGAGCTTCTTGCTTATTTCTGTAGTAGTTGTGCAGGTACAGAATGGGTGACTGCAAAATATATTGAAAAAGAAGTTAATAAAGGACATTTTAATTCATGTTTTTTCCTTGTTATGTTCCTTTTATATTATTTTGGTCTTGGTTTTTGACTCTTTTAAGGCATGTACATTTTAGCTTTAATTGTACTTGTTTAATCAGATGTCTGAATAAATAATTGAAAGATTAATTAAAATTACTGTTTAAATATCAATAGCAAATTTGTATGCAGCCTCTGTGATTAATATTTTATGAATCTCATTATACCTGGCGCACCATATGCTAGGTCAAAAATAACGCATACATACCGTAACATAAGTGCAGTATAGAAGTCTCTAAACTCAGTTCTCAAAGCTGTGAAGGCGTTTAACCCTCATGCATTATTCAGCTCATTCAGTCACTCTTTAGCTGTACTTCTCTATCAAAACAGTCATTACAGGCTTCTTCAGGTCTGTCAAATTGCCTCTTGTTTGACACTTTTGAACGCACTCACCAACACTTCCTCCATCTGTGGCGCTCAAGAGGGGCAGGAGAGCACAGTCTCAGTCTACTTGGATAAAGGATTGAATTTCTCTCCTGTTGAATCATCTAAGGTCTGCGCAATTCCCTGCAGCCACATGACCACATAATGCATCTGATTAACATGTTCAGGAATCTGTTATCTGTTATCTCTTAATGCAACTACAGTATTAAAATTGATATTGCTTTTTGAGCTAAAATAGTCAATGCAGTACCAGTATGTGACTCATTTGAACCTATTTTAGTATGTTTTAGTCTGTCTGACTCACACTGCACCCTATTGCAGGCTGTATTTCCTATAGATTCTCCACTTTATGTCACCCATTCAAAGACATGCACGTGATGGAACTGATCCCTGGTGGTTGTCTGGCAGTGTCACGGTTGTCAATCAGTTATACACAACTTTATATGGGAATTCTTCAACAGGGATTACCTGTCCAACTCTTCAGTGATGTGGTAATAGGGAATGTGACCCAAAAAACTTTTTGAGGACTAAAATGTCTTCCTGTTAAATGTTGCCAATGACTTTGTATTATGCAACTTTTCTTGTGAAGTGTTACCAACTTGTGCCTACTTCTCTGATGATGTTATTTCTTTGCCTGTTTGGAATCCAGTATTTATTCATTGCGGGTACTTTTATTGTTCAAAAATACAATAATTTATTCTGTGAATAAGTGCGACTGCCTACAGATCTGTATTGTAATGTAGCGTAGTACTGTAATTTTGTCTCCCTCTCCATCTATACTCTGGAACATTTTAGACAAAGCAATAACATTTCCGTGGAAGTAAGCAGGTAGTGGACCCTCCAAGAGAAATCTTACACAGTGCACCTTTAAGATGACCATATTCATTGATTGGAAAATGTATCATTAAGCAATCTGGCCTATGGTTTTCTTGGAATAAACATAAGTAATCAATTCTTCAACATATTTAAGTGAAGAATTGGGAAAGAAATGGTCACCATTTGCTGATTTACTGAGTACTGATTGCAATGTGCATGATGGAGCTTTATACTGTATTTAATACAAGCAGAGACTATCTGAGAGTTTACGCTTCACTGTGTAAAATTAAATTCACCGGTCACTCAGTCAGAGCAGGAAGGAGGCTGACCAATTAGGAGTGGGTGGGAAAATGATCTGCGCTGCACTGAATCACAGTGACAATATCACTAAAATAGCATATCACCAAATGGTTTAGATCACAATTCAGCTGTTATCACATCACCTCCAGCCCTATTTAAATGCATTGTTGATTTTAAATGTGTAATAAACTATGCAGTCATTGCTGGTAAATCAGACCCATTGACCCATACGCTGGTTTGGCATTTCGATCCCAGTGGCTAAAGGTCTACCATGTTTTCTGAAAAATCATCAAACCACAAGAAATAGGGTCTGCAATATGAAATGTCTACAGGCTCCTCAGGGCAGGGATTTCTTACAAAGCCAAACTAAAACTGTTCTTACTGGAGCTGAAGTCAGTTAACTCCTAATGTAATCCCAGTGTGGCAGGGATCAGTGCTGTCAGATGCTCACTCAGTCCTGGTGTTGTGCCTGGTCGGGGCCAATTTCACAGGAATTACGCACACCATGACTCCTATTAGACTACTGTTGGGAGATACTTGGCAGCAGCATGCAGTAAATAGGCCTAGAGTAAGAATGAAGTAATCAACAACGTAGCATCAAACATAGGGGAAGGATGACTGTTAAACGCAGTATATTACACAAAATTGAGTCTTGTTTTTACTCCATCAAAGACAAACCTAGAGGTGTGTTTTGTTCACATATTTGAGTAGCTTTATTATTTGTCTGTCTTCATCTCCAAAGCCCAAAATCCTCTATTCCACCTTGTGATGTCATGAAGTGACAGTTTAACAGCTCTAATATGGCTCTTTAAAAATATTAGTTTGGTAGCCTTTTGCATCATATTGACATAGTAACATGTGATATAAAATGTACACTGGGACTTCATCTGCTAACAAACTGATTATTTTCCCTCAAATAATAACTAAATTTAATATGAACATTATTACTATCTGTTTAGTTTACTTTTCTTGGGAAACACTTGCTGTTGTATTTAAGAAAATATACGATTTCTGTTCTAAAAGTTTGACAGTTACTACTGACACTTCTTGTATCACTTTCTTTTATTTGGTGTTTCAGTTTTGTGATATTTTGTCAGTATCATCTTGGCACTGTCATTTTGAAAAATATGAAGAAGAGAATCATGCAATAAACCCCTTCTTGTATCCAATATTCAACTACAAGACTTTGGTGACATCTCAATCTTGCAAAAACACAGCTGCTGTATAATCGCTTTTTAAATCAAAACAGTGTGATTTGCATTACTTTATAAGGAGACGACTGTGCTGACAGCAGACATGACCTATGACTAATTTTCCTTGCATCATATAGCCAATAGATTCATAACTTCCATAATGCTATATGATTATGGGAGCATTCACCCAGAAATACTGCTTTAGTGCAACTTTTGTATGAACGTAGTGATGTTACCCCTATGTCAACCACAGACAAGCTCTTCAGTGAGTCTACTAAAACACCCCCATTCACAATATTGTACCAAATGTAATTACACTGTATTTATGAAGCTGGAGGAAACAAACACGGAAAAGTATTGCATGTTCTATGGTACAACAATATTGTAAAATGGTTTGAGCCTTAGGATGCTTTCCAATAAGAAGGCATTAAAAGTTAGTTCAACTTATCAAATACTGTAGATTATGAAAGTGTGGTTGATTTCCCTCATTACTGAATCATAAACAATGATTATGGTAAGAACCTGTCAGGAAAATACAAAAATATACTTTCTTTTTAGAAAACACCTAACATACATCATAATCAAAAACATAAATTAAAAAGAGATGTTCATAAAACATGTCACATTACCATTGCATAACAAAGAAAAATATGAAAAATACCCAAATTGGTCATTAGTTTTGGCAGCTAGTCACCCGGTTCCAAGTGGTTAAAGCCAGTAAAGTGGTATAAACATAATAATAACATTTGTATCACAGATATTCTCAGTAACAACCAATTCCTTCAACCTTGAAACAGTAATATGAACTCTTATCAGTCTTTTCTCAGGTGGAGATCATCCTCTATTGGTCACCCTGGGCCACTGTGTCCTGCTCTTTGCTTGTGCGGTCTTGTGTTGGGTTGCTGTCAATTTGAGAGTTACTCCTGAGGAACTGGACTGCCTTGATCTGCTCAAGTCTCTTCTTCAGCTCTGCCTCACAGGCCTGCAGCAGAGAGGATGTCCTGTCTCTGTCCCAGCCCAAAATCTGCTCCATGGATTCCACTCCTCGGCTCACCACCAGCTAAAGGAGAAAGAAAGATGGTAAAATGTTAAAATAACTAGTGTTTACAGCCTTACATGCAAGGCATGAAGCATGAAGACTTAATTCACAATTTAATAGTGTATTAAGAATGACTCAGGCCTAGTTATTTTTTAAGGGTTAGAAGTGAAGGTTAGAAGGGTATTAATTAAATAGTGACTAAGCCTGACTCATCACAATGAGCTATTTGTTTATTATGAACTAAGACTCTTTTCTTTTCTTCTATTTTACAGTAACTACAACTCAATTAGTCATGATAATGTGTTTGATAACAAAAAGATGCAATAATGTGAAAATTCAATTTAAACTAGATTAAAATGTTTAAGTTTGTAAGAAATGAAAGGCGACATGACCAATCTAAACACCTACTGATTGAGTAGTAAAGTGGAGTGAAAACACAGAAGCAACATCATTGCAACTGCTTGTCACCGTAGGATTTCAGAGGATCAGTATTTTAGACTAAATGAGAATATACCTGCAAGTCTTCTGTGGAGAGCCTGGTTTCAGGGCTAGTTTTCCCTTTCAGTACCATGATTGTCCGAGTCAGGAACCCAGACGCTGAGTCGACCTCCATCCCATCAGGAACATCCAAGTTTGCCACTGCAGACTCTGCTGTAAAAACGATACAGGGTAATCCAAACAAGTTCTATTGAAATTGTGATTCAAAGACAATGGCTCCACCTGCTGTCAACACAGCACAAGTACATCTCACACAATGTCATGTAATATCAATATAAGTAGTGGAATCAGTCAATAGAAAATCTCATGGCAAGCATTACATTACATTATATACATTAAGATTCGTAAACAAAAATATTTTATAGGTGACAATAAAATGGAATTACTTTGATTGTCAGTGCCTTGCCCTTGATTCATAGTTTTGAGGTAAAGCTGTAGCAGCTCTTTAGATTGTCTCTCCTCCTCCTTTCTGTCCAAATATCTCTGCAGTGTCTCCTGGAGGGCCTCAGTTCTTTTCTTGTCATAGCCCAGAGCAGAGGCCAGCTCAGCGAGAGGGACATCTATCAATGTCTACAGAAAAGAGATGCATTCATAATAGTAACCCTGTTCAGGGACTTTTGAGTAGACTAAAACATAAAGCCATTGTGTATGTAATCAAAACAAATGTCATTCATAGGAAATAATGTTGTGGTACCTGTAAATCTGCCTCTGACATGAGGATGACACTTGCCATGTCCTGCTTCACCTGCTGAGCCAAATTCACCCAGGAATAATCAGCAGCATCCAACTCATCTGTGTCCATCAGCACAGAGTCCCGGGCCATCCATGCTGTGCCGCCGTCCACTGCAAAACAACATAACTTCATCACTTGTACTGCAGCAAGGTTAAGCAAAAAAATAAATAAATAACGTACCCTTTTTAACTGGTGACCATGTCTCTTTTTCAGCCAATAGCATAAACTTTGTATTGAGTGGTAAACACAAAAAGTAGCCTTGATCCTCTACAATTGTCCCATCTTCTTCAAGGACTACCTTGACTGAGGCCTTCGGACCGAAACCAAGGGATTCCCCTCCTGAAAAAAGGGGGACATTTTTTTTTTAAAAAATAGGTACTTCAGTCTTTAAGTTACCCGGGGCCACAGATACGCGTCCTAAAAGCTGCTGCCTGGGGGACCACATTTTTTTTCAGTGGCTCAACAGAAAATGCAGCTAGTTTAATTTTTTTTTTCTAGTTTTACACATTAAAAACAAACTTAATTCACTTTTGCAAAAGTTCAAGCCTCAAATAGAACCACTACATAACTCTCTGCTTAACTTATAGAAATAAGCACTCATGGGTTATGCATGAGACATGAAAGGTGTAACTAGGAGTGCTTTACAGGTTACACAGGACATTGGTATGTGAGACAAAGGCAGGTTTGACAGTGTTGTTGTTTCCAGGAACGAAACCTACAATGATTGATACTTTACTTCGCTTTTTGGTCTGACAGCAGCAACTCCCAAGATACAAAAAGTGGATTAAAAACTTGGAAACACAGTACAATATATAATCTGCTGTTTATTTGTTTACCTTTATTATAAAATGCACAGATAATCTTCTCTATTAAACCCTAAAACCACATGGCAGACTGATTCATGGTGGGTTGGCCAACGCCTTCAAGGAATGAGGACAGGACAGAGCATTCAGGTGTAATCCAACAAGTTTCGACATGAATGAAATGACTATTAAGATTTGCTAGATAGCCGATACTATCCAAAATGCATATGAACTCCAGCTAAATCTAATTCCCACAAACCAATTTTCTGAATAAGGCAAATAAAGTTCCTGCTCCAGAGTAAAAGTCCAAACTTACCCTTTATCTTGAGTTCATCTATGGACGGTACAGCAAGACCAACGGATTTCTGGCGTGTAAAATTGCAGACTCGGCACGGTTTCCCACCCGCCATCCTCGTTTAGTCCCTTGATGAATATACAGAACTTTTTGTTACTACTTTATTACTAATAGGTCCAATGGCAGTGAGGGACAGCCAACCGCGTCTTTTCAGGTTTAACCAACGCGGAAGTGTCTTTAGTCCCATGTCTCTTCTTCAGGCCTCAGAACCACAGAAATATTGTCTGTGCTGCCATCTAGCATTAGCTATGTTAACATGCACAACCGACCTTCTTTTTTTACAATTAAGAGATTAAGATTAATTCATTAACCATCTCATGTGATTTATTTCTGATTTTCTGTTTACACCAGTGCATATTTTGACAATGGAAATGATGGACAAGCATAAGGGGAAATGTCAGACATAGAAGGAACTAGCTGCTTTAAAGTTATTTTAAAGGTTCTATGCTACTTATACCATATTAGCCTCCTCAGAAACATACTTGGAGTTGTATTTTTCATTCACACATGTCGTAGTAACCCCTAAAATGCTCTGTTTCACATTGTGATGGTAGTTCCCAAGTGCACAGTTACTTTTTACTTGGTCAGTAGAGATTTGGTTTAAATCCAGGGCTGTATGTATTTGATAATGAAACAACATTGGATTATAAATGTGTAATGGGTCCTTTAAGATCTTTTATTTATTTATTTATTTA
>KN497513.1:4388-26234 GCA_000787155.1 Scartelaos histophorus | reverse complement strand
AAAAGAAGAAGGAGGAGAAGAAGAATGGAGGAGGAGGAGAAGAAGACGAAGGAGCAGAAGAAGAAGGAGGAGAAGGACAATAAGAAAAAGGAGAAGAAAAAGAAGGGGAAGAAGAAGGAGAAGAAGAATAAGGAGGAGGAGGAGCAGAAGAAGAAAGAATTATCATTAATTTGAAGATTTTTTTTTTCCTATTATTTAGAAGAACAGAAGCCCTTCAAACAATGATGTAAACACACCCTTTCCCGTTAAGTCAAAATGTCTCATGTCTTCTACTGTTTGTACGGTCACTGATATCACAAAAAATACATATTATAATAAAGTATAAACAAATCATCACAATCAGACAGTTTGGTCGCCAATGTAAGTTAGCAAAATTCACAAACTATAGTAATTTGCTTTTGGTGATATGATGCAAAAGAAGAAAAAAAATAAGACAAATGAAAGCTTGCATACAAAATAAGGTGTTAAATAAAAGATCTCCCTCTCCCCAGACACCTCCTTCAGTTACTTCAAAACAGCTATTTCCATTTCTTACGTATTCCATATATTGTAGGACATGTATTTTGTATTTTTATTTAGCTTAAATTGTGCATTAAAGTCATTTTAGAACTTTTAAATGGGACTGTAACATGCTTGTCTCCATAGAGATGAAATCGCTTTGTTAGAAATGTTTCACAGCGCGGCATTACACATATCTCCATGAAGTAACCAAGAGATGCCGCCAGTTTTACCTGTAACTGAATAAATGCAGACCTGCAAAACGACAAAACAGCTGCTGCACTGATAAACATATGTCCTTTTTTTTGTTCCTGTCGTGGTGGAGCTTCAGTGTGATTCAGCATAAATCCACTAAAAGGTTTAATTGCAGTTTGATTTCACTGTCCTTTTGAAGAACTCCAGGGTGCCCCAGCAGGAACAAAACAATAACTTCAAAATAAGAGTCATTTGAATTTCAATCATTCACTGACTCACGCCCGCACGCCGAATCCAAACTCAGAACTCATGTGTTTAAGCTGGCGGGTTCCCTCCATCACCAGAACAGAGCTGCACTCTCCCTTTTTAACTAAATCCTTTTAACACTTGATTTCGACTGATATCAGGGCAGAGACTGAACATTTATTTCCTTTAAAACAACGGATCCAGATGTGTTTATTTATCTCTTAATTAACTAACAGCTTTACATAAATAGAAACTCAAACATTATGAGACTTTCTGGGCTAAATACGACCAGTAAATAGTCTTATTACATCAATTTCCTGTATATGACCAACCAAAATGTATGGTGCAACCTGTCCCAAAAATGCTACCAGTAAATAGTCTTATTACATCAATTTCCTGTATATGACCAACCAAAATGTATGGTGCAACCTGTCCCAAAAATGCTATTATGTACAGTTCTTATTTTATTAGTAATTTCTTCTTATAATATATCACTTTTTTGCCTTTCCATACGTTCACACATGTTTTTTATTCCAGACATAAGCAGACTGTCTCTTCTTCTGCACTAACTATAGCCCAGAAGATGCACACTCAGTGATGTGCTCCGAGCCTGAAAATAGAGCCATGAAAACGCTGTTGTGCGTTAAATAATGCATGTCTCACCTACAGTCAATATTTCATGTTATACAAACTGCAGCTCCCGAAACGCTCTGTTCGCTTGACTTCTGACCTCTCATACAGGAGCTGGTTTTACTCACACGTAGCGGCAAGAACTGTTCTCTAGTGACATCACAGTTACTTTAAAATGATAAAACACAGAGGAGAAGGCAACTGCTCATTTATTAATCTGACAAAAAAATAAATAAATGTATTAATTAATAAATGATGATGATGGTGTTGGATGTAAAGATTGCATTTGGTGTAAACATTTTGGGAATCATTTGCAGTTTTTGTGCATCAGCTCCCACTCGGGCTAAGTTCTGTTGTGTCCTTGGGCAAGACACCCACATAGCCTTGTATGAATGTGATGTGTGAGAGGTTGTTGGTGGTTGGAGGGGCTGATCTGCAGCCTTGTTCCATCACACTACCCCAGGGCAGCTGTGACTGCAATCGCAGCCACTACTATAGAGTTTAGGAAGTACAGTGTAGTTTTACTGAGTGTAGAGTATAAAACAATCACATTTTGTTTATATATTTTGTATAATATTGTGAACATAAAAATTAGTCCTGGTTTTGAACTGACTTAGTCCCAATTTAATCTTAACATCGATGCAAAACTCACAAACAAAAATGCAGAGACCTACCCAAAATGGAAGTAAGATTTTTTTTTTTTTTTACATGAAATAATATTTTACTTTAGTATGAGTAAAAAGTACTCACTCTAAAAACCTGTGTCTCGAATGTTTCACAGTTATATTAATCTTTTCTACCTTCACAAATAAATACGACCGAACTTACAGGTCAGATCTGTGGAAAGGCGACCCCGCTCACAGTCACAATGACTGTTTTTCAAGGTATTTTTGAGCTATAAAACCACCTGTAACTGAATAAACATAACGTGGAGGTGTTTAATGCCTGTGGGACATTCCAGACAGAGCAGTGACTGGAATCCACAGAAATAAACAAGTGACGGACCCCTAACCTAAAGTTACAGGTTACACCTTTGAGTATAACCGATACTGTACCAGCCCGGGCCCTTTGAGCGGCCGGCCTGGAGCAGTGAAAGTGTGTGTGGAATGGGATCTTTTGGCTGAGCGCCCCTGTGTTAACGGAGGACATCGGTTTGGTCGTTGCCCGGTTCACACGAGGCATGTGAACGCTCGGATGAGGGGACTTCTGTGGAGCTGACCCTATCTGGATCTCACTTCACCGCTTTATTTTTAGAACAACTCCAGATGAGCTCCACGTAAGTAAGACCAAACTGTGACGGGGTGACGGCTTTCACTGGGAAAATGTTATACACGATTAGTTTCATGTATTATGCAAGTAGATGTTGTTTTGTTCACTTTCTAAAACGTTATAATGTTGTTTCCTCATCAAAAACATGCCTGAATTGGTTTGAAATGTTTCAGTAATATTGTGATCTCTCCCGGGCCCTATTTGAACCCTCCTTAGGGATACTTCTAATAATCTGTCAACAAGCCTTTGTCACCTATGCTAATGCACGACAATGCTCCATAAATACACAAAAACATGATACAAAACTATACACAACAACATGTCAAGCCTGAGAAATTTGCCATTAGCCTCATTAGCTTCATGTGCGCTGATTATACCGTGATATCGCTCTGGAGGGGAGTGACTTTGTGTGAAGGGCAAAGGGAGGGGGCTTAGTGTGTCAAAAATGAAACCTTGTTGACAGTGAAATATGTTAATAAAAATCAAAATAAGTAAAATACACACATTTTCAATAGATCTCACTGTTCATACATTTTTACTTAGGGAATGTCTTTTTTGCACATATAAAACAGTGACGTCCTTTGTAATCTGCTTCAAACATAAGCCTTATGCCTCCGAAAAGTTGATATTTTAATATGCGTCTCAATGAGCTAATGTTTTTACTACAAGCTAATTAGAAAGGATAATGTGTGATGTTGTGTGCACCTGCCCGGTAACTGTAGACGGAAAGTTGCAATAGTTACAAATCCGCAACAAATCAGCTTTTCTTTCTCATGATGCTGGAAAAATAGGCCACGTTCAGACTGCGGCCTGAAGTGACCCAAATCCGATTTTTACGCCCCTATTCGACCTGTACCTGATCTTTTAACGGTCTGAATGACACAGGTTTGATATTTTCAAATGGATATGTGCTCCTAAAACCCATACATTTCCGATCTTTTGGCATGAGACTTCAGTCTGAACAGCCAGATCTCGTTCACGTCATCACGTTCGTTTCTACAGACGTCGCTTCCACTGCCCCACAAAACACCATGGTCAAAAACCTCATTCTTCTCCTTCTCAATCTCATTAAAACAAATAAACTGTGCATATTCAGGCTCCGGTACAACAGTAACTTTAAAATCGCCAGGTGCTCAATGCTAATGCAGATGTTTAGGCTACTTCACTTCATGTCGTTGTCCTCCAATGCTCACGCAGGACACTTTTGGGGCATTTAAAGTTAACGATGGAGATCACATACAAATCACACTTAATTGGAAATGTGAATGACCAGGCAACAAAAAAAAGTCACAAAAAATCTGAATAGAACGCCATAAACTCAAAATAACAAGATCTGAAGCTGAAAAACTCAACTTTTCTTCTTATTAACAGTTAATATTATATGCATGAAATGGTGACTTGCCTTGGCATTATATTTTCTGCAGTTTTAAGCAATGTTCATTCAAAACAAACATCTGTGTGGTCTTGATATGTTCCAGTCTCCAGTAACTCCACCACCTCTTCTGCAAAGTCACTCCTAAATGCACCAAAAATGATATTATAAAATCTAATCTTGCAGCAGTCTTCCAGCTCTTCCAGGCCCCAGTTCAGAGAAGTTCCATCCTAGATAAGGCTGAAGGGCCCGGGGCCAGAGGAGCACAGAGGAGCACCACAGCGCAACCTCAAGAGACCCACTATCACCGATGGACTTTGAAGTCAGGGGCCCCACAAGGCGTTAGCTTAGACCATAGCATTAGCAATAAGGCAAGAAACTACAAAGTCTCCCATGATTCAAAATGTTTCCCGATACTTGACTCACAATACAATAATATGACTTTGAAATACATGATGTAACCACTATATTACAAACAATTTTCTGCGATCAACAACCAAAAAACCTCTATTTTTGTTAAACCAATAACACAAACTTGAAATACACCTAAATAATGCATCACAAATACAACCTTCCTCTGTCTCAAATGATAAAACTATCACAAAAATCACTTTACACTTTGCCAACAGCATTTTTGTCCTTCCTATTATGTGTCTTGCTTAAGGACGCAACAACGAAACACAAAACTGCAGCCGCTAACCCTCAAGTTATAAAATGATTACTCAACCACTAGGCCTCCTGTTGCCATGAATCACTGCCGTAACACTGTACAAGCTAAAAACATGTAAAAACAAATTCTAAAATGATTCAAAACATTGCCGACTATCACACAAATTCAAGTTTTTATTTATTTATTTGAGCAGTACATATATATATTTTAAAATGTTGTATATATATCTCGAGTTCAACATCTATCCACTATGTTCTGTCTGTAATTAAAAAGCATTTTATTTAAGCGTGAGGTTCCGGAAGTGCCCTGTTAGCATGCTAGTCGCTCGAGCTCAGAACGCATAAAGTAAGTGAGGAATAACTTTGGGGCACAGCAAAACTTTTCAAACTCTCTAATTCTGTTTCTCCCGAGTTAAAACCGTGAAATCAGGTGCAGTGAATTTAATTGTTGAATAATTAAAGAGAAGACGGGGAGTTCGGTGGAGATGAGCTGTGCAGGCTGCAGGAGCACGAGGAATTCTTTGGAGAAAATTGATCTTTGGGAGAGGTTTTCACACGGGAGTCGCGTTTCATTAGGACAAAAGAGAAGGTTTTGTGTTTTTAGACGCAGGACGAGGCTAATAAGGCCCAATATAACAAAGAGGAACGTGTGAGGCCAAGGACAGCCTCATTTCATCCTGTCTATTCACTATTCACTATGAGAGCGTCGACAACCAGGAAACACGAATAAAAGGTCTTCACAAATAAGACAGATTCCACAAATGCAAACCGTGAAAGAGAAGATAGACGTTTGATTCTGCCGTGTGTTTGAGAATAGAATATAGAAGTCATTCTTTTTTTATGCAGTGGCTTTCTGGGTTCCACCAGATCTAAACCAGTTCTGAAGCAGGACTAAACCAAGTCCATATAACGGCCAAATAAGGTCTAAAATAAAATAAATAACATACATTCTACTGCATATTTGACACTAAAGAATTACATAAAATAACTCTATAAATTCTCTTTTTTAAGTTAATTTCCATTTATTTGACTGCTAAATTAAGACTATGGTGGCAGATTGGGTTCAAACCTATAGTGTTGCTGTGCCCCTGAGCAAGGCACTTCACCATCAGTCCAGCATAATGTCAGTATGAATAAACAAAAGTGAACTTATTTTTATAGTTTTGGAAAGCGGCGCCATTATTCAACCCCAAAGAGTTGAAATGACTTTAAAGCCGCACTGTGTAACTTTTCTGCATGGAAGTCGCAACAAGCTTGTCGCCACGGAGATGTCGCGGTTTGGTTTAAATTGTCGTGCATTTATTCAACTACAGGTGTTTACTTATTGCTCCAAAATATCTATGTTTACCGTGAATGGGGTCAACCTCTCCACAGGTCTAGCCTGTAGTCTGGTTACAGTCTCCATGGAGATTGAGAAGTTTATGGGCATACTGTGGAACATTACAGTCGCATCTCCATGGAGACAAGCAGGCAAGTTACACAGTGCGCCTTTAAGATTCAAAGTGTGGAGCCAATCCCAAACAAATAATGATAAAGTCCAACATTTGTGCATCATAAGTTTGGAAAATTCTTTCAAAAACAGCAAATCTCTAATAGAGTCACAGTATAAAGGCCAGTGTGCTTTGAAATCATGACAACTGTATCGTAGAACGTCAATGGAAACTATTACTAGGAAATAAAGAAGGAAAAACACTTGGAATGCCATATATAAAACTGAAATGATGCTGCGCTGATGCTTGTATTTCATAATCAGAGCATTGTTTCTGTGTCAGTTCTGCAGCGCTTCAACAAAGAGAAGAGGTGAGTCGGGGGCCCAGGTGAAAAAAGGAGTGACAGGACACAGAAGAAGTCAAGAGAAACTGTCTAAAACATCCCGGTTATGAATACAAATTAAGAATACAAAAAAAACAAAAGCGTTCCTCTGGTTCAGACACAGGGGAGCTGTTTAGGGCCATGATAACACGTTTGGGGACCACTTTATAAAAGCTGCATCTTCATTAGGCCAAATAAAGCATGAGGACTGCAGAATTCATAGATACTAATTAGTTTTTAAAGGTCCAATATTACGTGAAATTGTTATTTTGTGAACTATAAGCCATGTCAGATGTTATCTCCTCAAAAACATACCTGGAGTTGTGCTTTTTTGCAAATTATGATGTAACTTTTACTACTTTTTACCTTCAGTTCAATAGACAAAATTCTCTATATGATTTACAGAAGGTACATAGAGTTTAAAAACACAGTGGAGTTTTGACGTTGTTTGAGGCAGGAACTCAGCCTAAATATGCATATAAAATAGATAAGAAACTAGCATAATATAGACCTTTTAAGAATGATTTGGACTTTATAAAGTGGTTATAAAGTGTATTGAAGTGTATTGTATTGTATTGAAAACACTGGGAAAAATACATTTTTATATTTATTTTTACATATTATATATTTTTACATATTTAAGGTCAATTTAGTCCAACATTTCTTTGCATTTTTACTTGCAAACTGTAATTCGGTTTAACCTTTGGCCTCCTTTAACCCGGGGTCAGGAGTTAACTCAGCATTTGTGTGTCATTTTCTGGAGGTTGTACGTCAACTGATCCCACTGACATGGAAAGTTAAAACCTTCAAAACATTCTCTTGTGTCAGACTTTACCAAGAATGCACCGGATGAATTGCCTCTGGGATCAATAAAGTTTTCTGAATCTGTATTTACCAACACAAATGAAAAAAAAACATGGGGTATTATACAAATTCTTAATCATAATGTGCGGCTACAAAGAAAAATATAATATAACGGTTTATACAATAACCCTAAAGCGGTGAACATTTTTCTAACTGAAGAAAATAGTCAAAAATGTGTCTAGCAAAACAAAAAAAAAAATCAAAGGCGTTACAAAGCTGTTGTTCACCCACGCATCTGAGTTTCTGCATCTGTCTCCTTTTGTTTCAGCTTTTTTTTTTTAAACAATATGCCATGAAAAAGCTTCTGCACGAAAACGAGGAGGAGGAAAGATGTTTTTATGAATTATCGCAGCGTCACAATTGTATTATAATTGAAACGGTAGACTAGTCAAACAGCCTATTCATTTTAAATATGAATGGAAATATAACCAGTCTGGAGAAAATACAATTGAAATTTAAAAGTAATTAGAGTAAAAAAAATAATAATACATATGCCCGTCAATCTTACAGTTCTATTCTCCAACATAAAGACATTATTTTCTATTATTTTTTTATTTTAAACAGTGGTTCATTGTGGAATTTTAAGGCCATGCTGCTGCTAACAACAACAACTAGCATGCTAACAGCGCACCAGCCAGTATACTTCCTAGTTTTTGGACAATAAAGCACTTTATGATCAGATTCAGACGGCAAACGGCGACTTTATTTCTACAAAATAAAGATGCATTGCGTAACATTTCTGGTGGAGGCTCCATCAAATGCTTTTCGCCATGGAGATGTTATTGAAATGTTTCACCGTATGGCGTTAAACTTTAATTTCATTGTAAGACCAAGTTACAGGTCAGATCTGTGGAGAGGCGACCCCGTTCACAGTCAGAATGCCTGTTTTTCTAAGTGTTTTTGAGCTATAAACCACCTGAAGTTGAATAAATGGAAGGTAAACTGACATATTCGTACAAACAAACAGGTGACAGACGCCTTCCACAACCAAAAAGTTACACAGCGCAGCTTTAACACGCTTTTTACCTTAGCATGGAGTTAGCCGCTTTGACAAACTCCACATCTTCAGACAGACTCCGGGTCAGAAGCTTGTGATACACTTGCACCGGTCTCATAAGGATCTGAGAGAAACTGTCAGTCCTCCAAGATCCTTTGGTCAAACTTCGCTTCATTCCCACAGGTACGAGCTAGCGAACGCGAGCTAGCACACATCCACCGACTCGTCTAAGACTTGAGCTGATGTCGTCTGAATCTTGTGCATATTTATAGAACTGCTGAAAACTGAGCCACGAGCTAATGTCGCTGTGGCCGGTGAAGTTTACGCAATCACAAGAAGCGCACGCAGAGGCCGTCAGATAAGATTAGGGGAGGCTGCATTTCATTACGATTCCATTAGCCTACGATAGTTAAAGGGCCCATGTTACGCTATCTCATGATTTATGTCAGAATGTTGTTTCCTTGTTGTGTTTTGTTTCATTCATACGTTTAAAACCCAAAACATTATGCATATTTAGGCTGAGTTCTTCTGTCAAACGCAAAACACTTCCACCTTGTGATGTCACGTGGTGATACAGGAAGTGCTGCTCTGTGTCATCATTTGTTAACAGGATTAGGCATTCACACAATAAGTGATTACTTAAGTACGTGATTAAAGACATGAGTGAAGAAAATAAACTACTACTACTACTAACTAAAGGTACAAAAGAAGCTGTTAACTTGAAAACTACCACTGCATGACATCACAGGGTGGACCAGAGCATTTTGAGCTTTATGGATATGGACAGACTAATAAAAAAGAATTATTTTAACATGTGAATGAAACAAAACACAGCTTCAGGTATGTTTTTTAACTGATGATTTTTAAACTTCTGTAAAATGACTCTAAATCTAGTCAAATTTATTTTAATTCGTTTTTGTCGTATTTTCTGAAGTGTTTTTGGTCCCACATGAAATTTCAGTTTTCTTGAATTGATATTTCCCCCATAAAATTCAATGTTTTTTTTTCAAATCTAATGTTTTCATGTTTTCAAATATCAATTTCATGTTCATATGACTCAGAAATTAGATTAAGGAGGTAACATGGCTTAAAGCTCAGAGAAGTTTAATTTTGCGTAATACTTATTGTTTTGTAAAAAATGTCCCACAGTATGGCTTTAAACTTATCAATCTGCACGGACACAATCTGTTCTTCACTAAGTCACGGTACAGAACAGATCTGTGGAGAGGCTGCACGGCCCCCAGTAAGAACGCACGTTTTTCAACCTTTCTCTGGCAATAAAACGAACACCTGTAAGTGAATAAATGCCAGATCAATGCTGTGATACTTTCTTGGCGAGCAAGAAGTCATTTTCTCGTGACATTATTTAACCCTGAAGACATGAATGTTTGCGCAGCTGTTCCCAGACAGTAATAACGTTCAAAAACAATGAATTTCCCACAGAGTTTAAATACTTTGCAGTGACACATTAGCAAACACTTCCAAAAAAGATTTAAGATCATCTGTTAACTCAAGAAAAAAATACTACATTTATTTAAACAACACAATTTTAGGAGCCTGTGATCAATACAAGTGTCCATGGTCCTGTTTGGGTGTTTGATTTTCAACAAAAAGGTGAGAACGACTAACTTAAAAACTGTTGGCCAATACTAACTAGGTTTTCACTGTAAATTTATGTATGAGTAACTTGTTTTTTTGTTTTTTTTTTCTGTTCAGATTGTGTTAAAATACAGCACAGATTAAAGTCTAAAAAAACCTCAGACGGAGCAGTGCCTACAGTTAGCATCACCCCCCCAGGGAATCTTGATGACTCCAGCCGCAAAATATCAATATAGGCACGCCGCAACCTATATTAGATGAATGGCGGGTGTCTCTTTACAGATTATTTTTATTTAGCCAAGATATTAAAGCTGAGATTTCCTGGGCCCAAAGGCTGCTGCCCTATTGTACATTTTATTTAGCGGGAAGAGAAACCCGAGCATTAAAGAGGAAACCACAGACACTGGGAGAACATGCAAACTTCTCACCTAAATGCCCCACCCTGACCTTCTTGCTTCTTCATAAAAAACATCTGTAAGAGAAGACTTATTCAGGCTTTAGAACTGACTAAAAGGTTCTAAATTATACAAAATTGACTCTTGTGAGCTTTAATTTAGTCAAAAACATACCTGAAGTTGTGTTTTTTTCATTCACAACCTTTTATTATAAGTCTGTCTCCATCTCTAAACCTCAAAATGCTCTGTTCCACCTCGTGACGTCACAAAGCTGCAGTTTTAAGCCACCGTTTGACCTTTAGTTCAGTAGAGATCGCAATTTCAGGACGGAAATGATCTAGTGAAGAGTACGCGTGAGTACGCGGGTTTAAAACACAATGGAGCACTTCCTGTATCAACACATGACATCACAAGGTGGAACAGCCTGTTTCCTGTTTGAGCGAAGCCTAAATATGCAGGGTTTGTGCGTTAAATGTGCGAATGAAACCGTTTTGGATGAGGAAACAACCTTATAACACATAATTCGAACTATTCCTAATTATTTAGTTATTACTTAGTTATTTTAAAGTGGTTCAAATATATTATAAGCAAAAATAGAATAAAATAAAACAGGACGGTGCAGGTGTATCCACTATAACAAGACAAAGAAAACACTGGTAAGGTGATATAGCTTTTATTTAGGAAGCTGTCAGGACACACTGTGAGGAGCAAGGACACACAGAGACGCAGCTTCCTCCATTTGTGCGTACGTGTTTGTGCGAGCGCGTGTATATATATGTGTATTTTTATCACAATTTACGACCAGCGCCAGCCCGTGTGAAATGATCCTTGACCGAAGACAAGACTCTAACCTATAGAAACCCATCCGTCAGGGAGGGCGGACACTTTCAAGGGAATATTCAGCGTTAGGTGAGACCCGGTAATGGATGGAGCTCTTTTGTGTCGCGTTTAATTGAAAGTAGTTCGTCACTGAGCGCGCAGAGGTGAGGAATCTCAAGAATGTCCAATAGTCTAATAGTCTTTCCTCTCGGTGCGTCAAGGGGCTCTGAATACGTTCGGGATACGTGCGAGACTGAATAACAAAGGACGCACTGTGTAACTTTTGTTGGCGTCGTCATGGAGATGCTACGTTCGCTGGTGTATTCTCTGGTAATTGTATGTTTCAGGCATTTCAATAAGAAGGGGTAAAAAAAAGAACATTACGCAAACATTTTTACAAGAAGCTAGCACGTTTCTTAACAGATCTGACCTGTAATCTGGATAGTCTTGTTTCCATGGCAATAAAGAAGTTTAATGTCGCGCTGTGGAACATTCTAGGCGAAGCTAAGATCATATAGTGAAGCAGGTAAACCAGTAAAAAGTTACGTTAGAAAAACAATTAAATACGCTCACTTCTCCATAAATATGACCTGTAACTTGCTTGTGCACATGGAGATAGAAGTTTAATGCTTTACTGTGGAACATTTTAGAAAAAAAACACTCTAACACCATCTCTAAAAAGTCAAGCAGCTGATTTAAAAAAAAAAAAAGAAATAAAATAGTTACAATTTTCTGCAGATAAGACAAACTGAGAACTATACTTTATTATAGCTCGCTTCTCCATAGATATGAGCTGTAACTTGGCCATGGTCACGCCTGCTTGTGTCCATGGTGACGTTTAATGTCTTACTGTGGAACATTTTAGAAAGAGCAAACTACGGAATCAAGCAGGTGGAACGTCACTCCACCGGTAAAAAGTGACACAATGCACCTTTAGAAAAATAAAGAAATAAAATCATTTCACAAGACAAACTCTCGCTCGCTTTTCCACAAACGTGACCTGTAACTTGGCCTAGTGGTGGTCAAGCTTGTTTCCATAGTAATAAAGAAGGATGTTATACTATGGAACATTTTAGAAAAAGCTAATAAAAAATAAAGGGAAGAAAAATCCACATTACGCAAAACAAAAAGACTCTAGCTTGCTTCTCCATAGATATGACCTGGAAGTTTCTATGCTTGTTTTCCACGGAAATAAAGTTTAATGTCATATTATGGAACATTCTAGGTAAAACTAACATCTCCACGGAGTCAAGCAGGTTATGGACTCATCACCAGAAAAAGTTATGCAGTGCAACTTCAGAAAAATAATGAAATAAAATAAAACATTTCTACATCCTGGCATCTCTCATATTTCTGTATACATTTAAATAATTGGCCGTCTCGGTTGTCATAGCGAAGTACTCCCACAGTCATTTGGCCGGTTTTCATGTTGAATGTCCTCTCCGTCACTACCACCTACGTTTGTTGTTATGACTCGAGCGAAGTGGGTCAAGTGTTTGCCCAAGGAAACAACAACAATGCCACGCACTCAGCGCAGCCAGAGT
The DNA here is from genome assembly GCA_000787155.1 of Scartelaos histophorus. Classification (NCBI taxonomy): domain Eukaryota; kingdom Metazoa; phylum Chordata; class Actinopteri; order Gobiiformes; family Gobiidae; genus Scartelaos; species Scartelaos histophorus. The sequence continues at coordinate 13,325 of KN497513.1, read as the reverse complement.
GGATAATGTTTACAACTATTTAAGGATTTTTATTCAAGGTCACAAAATATACAGTATATTCTTAGTCTTATATTGGTTTAATCCCATCAGTGTCTTTCATTTTCCAGCAGATTGCATGTTTTACTTTTCTTTTGGTAACGTAACTATTAAAATACTCAAATATCTGTTTCAGTAAATCTGTTATTAATGACTATTTCAATTAATATTTGCAATTTATCCTGTTCTAGGGTAATAACTTTGATATTTTGATTAAGGTTAAGGCCAGGTTGAGGGTGGACACTATGCATTTACTTTCAAAAACATATTTTAAAAAGGAATTATTACGTGAAATTGACCTTTAAATCATATTATAGTTACTTCCCTTTCTCGAAGTTGTATTTGGAGTTGATTTTTGATGTAATTGCCTATTTGCAAGAGGCCATTTTGTTTCCATTTTCATAACCACTGCTGTGTACCTACTGTTCTCTTTCAGTTTTATTTTCTTAATCTGTGATACGCATATGATTCTGCAGCGTCATGCACTAATTTTGGTACAAATGAGAAAAAAAATCACGGTTTGGTAGCGTGATGTGCAGCTATCCATCGGAGGTGCCAACAACTTCACGTCTCTTTGTTGCAATGATGTTTTTTTAGAATATTTTAGATGAATATTGTGATTAAAATGTGCTAAATACAACAAAATGATCCATGGGTTTTGTAGATTACAACAATAAAAGCAAGTTGTGAGAGACCAGCACCATGGGAACATAAAGTACACTCTCACGCAAAAGTATATCTTGAATTTGTCCATTAAATACCAAAAGTTGAAGTTCTGATCTATAGTACGCCCTTCACACACTTGTGCCTGTATTCTGCACTAAAATGGAAAATCTAAAGCACTTCCCCGGCCTGACAGATGTACTTCACATAAATGGAGCAGTGAATCAAACCGCAGACTGGTTCAATAATGGACTTGTATAAGGTCAAGTAAAATTCCCCCCATCTGCAGAATATGGAGATCTTATTTTTACTTGCCTTTCACGTCTAAAGCTGCGAGTCCTTTCTTCTTCAAGTCGTGACACTACTTTTACGCTCCACTGTCCCTCAGCCATTCAAAAACGCCAGTCAATCATGAACGTTACACAAAGAAGTTTCCATGGCGATGTCGCGTCATCTGTAACCAAGAGCGAGCGCGCCGCAAACCTCATTCCTGTCCAGGTATGGATGAATAATGCTAGTTAGCTCGCACATAACAGGCCCGGATATGGAAATAGCACGACCTTCAACTCAGGAGACGTCACAGACAAACAGCAGATGTGTTCAAAGCACTTTTTTTGGTGTTTTCAATGGAGCTTTGAGAGGGGGACGTGCGAAAGGAGGACAGCAAAGCACTTCCAGGATTCACTGTGTGGCCTGTTTATATGGAGAACACCATAGCTGATGTCAGTGGATGCTAACATTTATGTTTATGGCTTTGCTGTCAGTGCAAACACCTTATAAATGGGTTCAAAGTGAGGTTATTTTAAAGCCACAATATGTAACGTTTTGGCCAAAATAGACACAAATAAATCATGTGTCCTTATTATCAGCAAGCTTGCATTTCCACAGACTTGACGCTTATTTGGCCTGCTTGTTTCCATGGAAAATCTGTTTGGTCCTTTTAAATGTTCGATATCTACAGTACAGACTTTTTGAATTTGTAATGTGGGTCAATGACATAATGTGTGTCCAGTTGCAAATTCTTCAGTTGAACAGGTTCAAATGTCATTATTATAATTCCCCACATATATGTAGCACCTCTGACTCCATGGAACTAAATAATTTTTATTTTTTAGAGATCATTAGTTATTCAGCATGTTTTTGAGCTTAAAGTGCTCAATGTGGTGGGAATGTCCACCCTTAATTGCTGATTTTAAAACTTATTTTCTTTCTTTTTTGGCATATTTTCTTACGTGTTTTGTTGTCCCACATGAAATTTCAGCTTTCTTGAATAAATATTTCACCCATAATATTCAAACAAATATTGTCCGTGCATGTCTATTTAAAAAAATTTCATGTTTTTACTAAATATTTGACTCATTTCTAGTTTTTTTTATTATAATTTTTGTACTTTTTGGTTGGACACAGTTAGCAACCATAATGGCCAAAACTTTTTTAAATACAATAGTTATGATTTAACACCTTTATTTTGGTAAATACATGTTTAGGTTATTCTTAGCTGCACCACATGACATTTTTTATGGCTGTAGTCAATTCATGTACATAAAAAACAGTAAAAATGCTTAATATAAATATTAAACATAGATTTATGCAGACCTGACATTGTAAATATGTGTAAAAAAAAAAAAAATAGAAACTACAACATTTTTTAATTTGCCTGTTGAAAATCCTTATACATCACTCACCCATGTTTCACTAGTACTTTATTTTTACCGAAAAATTAGAACAAAACTGGTACATGGCATAATGCTTAAATTATAATCCAAAATGCACCTCTGAGCCCTGTAATGTTCCATAGTATGACATTATTATGACATACTCATATTTTCTTTCACAGAAAAAAAAGCAGTATACGTCACCAGGCCAAGCTACACGTCATATCTGTAGAAAGGCAACCCCACTGAGAGAATGCAAGTTTTATGGGATCTCTGAGCATTAATTGAGTAAATACATGACAGATGATTTAATATCATATTGTGGAACATTAAGCAAAGCAGGTACCATACCCCACATAGAAAAGGGTGCATCCTCAAAGAAAACAATACGATCCAGTTAAATTAAGCCCCAATAGTTTGCCAGAGTTGTTTTGTTGGTCTGTTTATTTAGAAGAGGAGAGCCGGGAGAGATAAGGTCCACACTCTTTAATAAGGCAGCAGATTGCAATAACAGAAAGAGCAGTTTACTACAAGCTTCGCTGATTACATTGGATACGAACACACAAGAGTTATCGCCTAAGAGTTAGCAAGTGTGAAGGACAGGCTGAGTGGGTGATAAATGTCATACTGTCTTCAGACTATTTATAGAAGCACATCAGTTATACAAGCAACACCGTCGACGAGAGCCTGGGACAATAACCTTATGTTATTTTTGAATTATTATGTATGTTTAGGGCACAATGGTAGATCGTATTAAACTTTAAATTCTCCTATAGTAGCTCAGAAGGATATCTTAGTTTTTTTAAATTTATATAGGCCTAGAAGGACATCAGTCTGGTCTCGAGTCAGAACCTTCCTTCTTTGAATCTCCTGAAATCTGCATCGTTTTTCAGTTCCCTGTGATATTTTTTTAAAACTTTTTTCTGGACATGGCGAGATTCACCACTGACGAAACTCACATATTTGTAAAGTATTGGAGAAGTGTTTATTTTAGATGAATTGAAAAGAAGAGTGTGATCTCACCGTACTTATGCACTAAATGTTCCCCAAAGGCCAAAATACTGTACGTCATAACCTGGCAGCTGGAAAAACAACATTTTATTTAAACTAAATACCAAACTCAATGTTCCTTAAAGGTTTAACCAGCCATTCAGTTATTAAAACATAATGAAAGATATTTAAGGTTTATTTGGATACAGGGCAAAGTCAATAACGTAACAGAAGAAGTGAACCATCAACCTACACTTGAAAGTAAATTTAAAGACCCTATAATCCAAGTCTACCTGTCACCCAGCAACAGAGGAAGGGACTTTCAACTGAATATAGCTCTCACAAACCCAGATTACAAGCCGGCCTATTCACGGGTGACATTTTGAGAACTTTTCAGCATTCAAAAGATAGGATATTTTGTTTTCAATTGCTACGGCGACAGTCCTAATTAATCTTTTATTATTCTGAAACCCACGCATACTCCGCAAAGCCTTTTCCAAATGGCGTAAGGGACAGATTGCAAGATTTCTATTTCAAAATGTATGTATGTATGGCTCAAAAGCAAAAAATATAAAGCACATTTCTCTGGAGTTTAGCAACAAATCAATAAAAGCTGACGAAAGAGAAGTTATAGATTTTTTTCTGAGTAATACAAGGAAATTTCTTACGTAATCTATCCAATAATTGCATTTACATTCAACCAAAAAAGGTTCCCCGTAGTCCTCGGGCACATAATAGCTAAATGCTCCAATCTGTGACAATGATTACATCTGAAAACAGGCTTTGTTGCAGTACGACAGCCTGTTTATTCCACTGTCAAACTTTGAGCGTTGCTGTGAAACGGCTGCCTAAATCCACGCTATTCGGGGAGATCCGTGAAGAACACTTTATCGCCGAAAAATCCGTACGCAAACACAGCCTGCCTATCCGCATTTAGCCATATATGTATCCAAAACTAATCCGATAAATCCTTTTCAAATTATCAAGAAAACCAATCACGAGACGCAACCGCGCTCGCAAACCCAGACGAAAGCGGTGTAATTGAGTGATGATGAGATGAGCCAGATGGAAGTAGCGTAGTCCAGCTGAGTACCGCTTTGGTCGAGATTCAACATGGCCGCCAAGCGTTTCTTGTTGCCAGATCTTAGCGTTAGCCAGTTCTTTTAGGTTGATGTTTAACCTTAGCTTGACGGACAGCGCCCCCCTCCCAAGCCACCGCTCCAATCACTCAATGTAGCAGAGTTTGGATGTGTTCGGCCCTGGAATTGCCAATCTCTGCTGAACTAAAGGTAAAAAGTAGCTGTTTCTTCCGGAAGGTCGTTTAACCACATCCTGAATATTTGGGCTCGTGGATTGTCAAACAAAAGAAGTGCTGCACTGTTTTTAACGTCTATACATCTTCACTGGAATCATTTGGATAAATTCAGCCCTGGAATTGCCAATCTCTTCTCATATAAAGGTAAAAAGGTATCTGTTTCTTCAAGATGGCTGCCAACCGCTTTTTGTTGCCAGATCTTAGCGCGAGCCAGTTCTTTAAGGCTGACGCTTAACCTCATCTTGATGGACAGCGCCCTCCGAGCCACCTCTCCAATCACTCACCTCACTGTACCGAGCAGAGTCCCCCTTAATTAATCCGTCTCAGTTTCATTTTACAGCGGGTTGGGCTGGGATAATAATAGCGACGATGTACGAACACGGCGAACCTCCAGGATTGCGAAGACCGTCAAGATCTTTAACAGGTGCATCGCAAATCCGTTACACAAACGCACACCCCCGCCCGTCACCGGAGACAATGCGTTCTGTTCTGTTTCCAGATCTAACAGTTTGATAATGTTTGTTTGGTTTGATTCACACACAAAACTTGCGTATTTAGGCTGAATTCTCCACCTTGTGATGAAGCGTCGCACCGTTTTTAATCTCTAAACAAGTATTTCGAAGAGTTCAGCCCTGGAACTGCTGATCTCTACTGAACTAAAGGTAAAATGTAGATGTTAACCTGAAAACTACCACGGCATTGACATCACAAAGTGGAAAGAACATTGCATTTTGAGCTCACAAACTAATAATAACAGAATCCTGGGTATGTTTTTGAGATCATAACAAGGCTTAACGATCACAAGAGTGGATTTTGTGTAATCTAGGATCTTTTAATCAATATAGTCTTATGTCATATTTGATCAGCGTATTATTATTATTATTAAAACATAGAATGCAAATCTGGTATGCATATGCACACCCCCGCTTGTCACCAAACACAGTGCACGAAGGAGACTATCTGTGCCGTTCTATCTTCAAATATAACTGCTAATAACGACTGCAAAGGTGGATATGTACAGATGTTACGGGAGGATAACATCTTACTCATTCGCAGCTTCAACAGAAAACGTCACTCAATCGACTCATCGACTATGGGAGATGGATAGTTTCAACATGAGATTATTTAATATTGTTAGTGAAAAATGATCTGACGAAGTATAGAGACAAAATAAAAGTGCAAAACCATGCGTGGAATTAATTTGAAAACCTTGAAAAATCTGATAATTTCGCGTGAAGACAGAAAAGATGCAACAAACCGATACCATAGTGATTGTGCAACTGACAATGTTAAACTATATTAAAAGTGCACTGTGGAACTTTCCGGGCTAAGGGTCCATTACCGTGGCGATGTCGTTACTTCGTCTGGACGTCTGTTTCCATGGAGACAAGCATTAAGCGAGCAGTTTACAGGTCAGATGTGTGGAGAGGTGGGCATGCTTACAGTACTATGCAGAATTTCCAAGTATTTTTATTGTAAAAACATGCATAACTACAAAATAAGTAAGTTTAATGCAATACTGTGGGACATTCCAGCAAAAGCAGCTTGTGTAGCATATCTCCGAGGACACATACCATAAAAGTGACATAGCGCATATGGCTAATTCTACGCTATTCTGTTTTTGTCCAGTCCCATAGAATCACACCCCAATGTATTTCTTTGTATTTATTCATGCCAGTTCAACCACAATTAATTAAAAACGCTCTGGTACTGGTTGATTAATCTGCAAATACAAATATCACGCCGCTGAATCAAAAAATACAGAATCAATTTTAGGCCAAAATTAGAAACTGAAAAGAATAAAGAGACAAAAGCGAGTCCTACTTGTACAAACACACTGGTGGGAACACAAAGTTAGGTGGTGCTAAGGCTACGAGGCATGTCATTAGCCGAACATGCGAGCTGACAGAAAAGGGCAAGCTCAGACAGGGCAGTGGTGCAGCGGAGGGGGCAGGGTTAGGATGGAGCTAGCCCCCGGCACCACTAAGCAACGCTCCTGTATTTACTGTCGTGTTCAATGTATAGAGTGACAACACGGCTTTCCTCAATGTAAATGTATGTGCACATAAAAGGAGATACACTCAGAATGTTTGCAGCTCTGTGCTTTCTATTACAACGAATAGGAAAATAATAGATTCTTATAGTTTAAAAGGCTCATATTACACTTTTTTATGATCTATGTTTCTATGCTTCATCCCAAACAGACCTGGAGTTGTGTTTTGTTTCATTCACACATGTTTAAAGCACAATTCCTGCACATTTAAGCTCATATTTAGTTCTCTTAAACAGAAACTTCTATTCCAACTTGTACTCCATTGTGTTTTTAAACTCCATACACCTTCGTTAGAATCATTTGGATCATTTCAGCTGAACAAAGGGTAAACCTGGAGCTGTTCACTTGAAAACTACAGCTTCATGACATAAGATGAAACGGCATTTTGAGGTTTGGAGATGTGGTCAACTAACATGTGACAAGTGATTACTCAAACGTGCGTTTTTTGAGAAGGTAACGGCGTTTTAACAAGGCTGAAACCTCACGAGTAAATTTGGGACCTTTAAAATCGAGCTGGTGGAAAGGTCAGATTGCTATGGTGGAATTTGCCGTTTAACTGTCAGATTGCAGATTTGTTGACTCGTTTTATGGTTCTTATCTCTGCAATTACTGGGCCCATCCACAAGAAACAAGAACGGACACAAAGTTTAACAAGTTCATCTTCTCTTGCAACAAAACTTAAATGATTTTTTCAACGTAGCTACAGAAAGGTGTGTTGCTAGTTGGAAACTTTTCTACTGTAGGGTTCATAAAATGCTTTTTTCCATGGAGAAGATGTTATTGCTCTGCCTGAAATGTTTCACAGTATGGCTTTAAACCTTTCTATCTCCATGGTTCACCAAATCAGACCAAGTTACAGGTCAGATCTGCGAAGAGCCAACTCACTCACAGTCAGAATACGAGTTTTTCTAGGAATTTTGGAGCTATGAACTCCCTGTAATTGAATAAATGTAAGGTAGAGCTGTTTATAGGCAAACCGTGGCACATTCCAAGCAAAGCAAATTTAGCATCGTCTTCACCAGAAAAGTTCCACACTTTCTATGAACTGTGAAGCCATAGGATTGCTATTCCAGCTTTGTGGAACCAATCCTTTACAGATAATGACGCGATTCAAGATTTGTGGATCATAAGTTTGGATATTTCTTTTAAAGATGGAGATTCTCTCATGAGCTATATAGAGTTAAATAGTTAAATAGACCCTCTAGACCCCTGCTCTCCATCTGAAATAATAACTTTATCACATTCTAAAACATGCACAAGCCTGTTCTGCACAACTACATAATCTAAAGGGGCTGTACCCAGTTTTTACCAGAACAAATCGATTTTAGCAGCTGCTCCAATGTTTTCCACATGTAACACATTCCGAGCATTCTGAATGTAATAAAGTGCATAAAGATGTTTCACAGATATCAAGCAAAATGACCCCAACCCAACTTCTAACAGCAACTAGCATGCTAAGAACACATCAGCTTCGCTCATAAAAAAGAGGTCATAAAAAAGATGATATGATGCAGACAGTGTACATGTGCTTTTACATCATACTATGGTCAGTGAGAATGCTAATGTGCGTTATTTTTGTATAATGTTATAACTACACTGTGACCATCACCATAGTAACGGGTAATCAAATGAAATAATACCACTGAAATGACTAGATTCAACAAATAAAACAGAATGATGACCAAAAAGGTTCACAGGTTTAAAAGTGAACCAGTTTCACTTTCAATTATGAACGTTCACTTTATAATTCCAAACCTTTCCTCGTTTAATGAAAAAATATAACATCTTAAAACAAAATATTGTTGGTATATGTTGCTGGGTGGATGATTCAGTTTCACTTTTAGACGTGTTTATTCAATGGGACAGTGTTTGTTTACAGGCGTACGTGACAATTGCATGAATGTAAACATGCTAGCTTATCACCACAGGGTAATTTCCATTCATTATGCCAGGGCAGAGGGTCACCGAAGGGTCACGGAAAGCACTGCACGAGACCCCGGCGTTCACATGCCAAGCTCTGTGCCAGCCTCGAGGTTTGGGGTTCGAATCCCGGCTCTGACGCTTAGCTGGATGTCTCTCTCCGCTCCTCACCCCCATCCATAACTTAAATCTGTTGTATTTAAGAAGGTGCACGGCCATTAAAATAATAAGCACGTTTATATATATATATGTTTTGGAGTTAAAGTAAGTGAAGCAAATTAAGTAAAAAAGAAAAAATATAATAA
>JACN01013395.1:0-13340 GCA_000787155.1 Scartelaos histophorus | reverse complement strand
ATAAATTGAATTGAATTGAATTGTTGAAATAAAGTCATTATTAAACAACGGAAATAATAGGAAAAGTACGTCAAGTAAAGTGGCGACTGTAGCTTAGTTGGTAGACTGTCAACTGATCTAAAGGTTGGCAGTTCGAATCCTAAGCAGTCGAATCCACAGACCCACAGGTTGGGGGCACAGTTCCAACTCCACAATCATAACTATGCTGCAACGGGAATGGGAACTAAACTCTCTCAAATGACTGACTCTGCACACATGGTTGTCCTGAAGCAAGTTTAATGATGCTTGAAAAGAAAGAAACTGCAGAAATGTAAAATTACAATATGACTATTACAATGCAAAATATATAGTAAACGGTATTCGAAGTACTAGGTTGTAAGTCCACACACTGAAGGCTGTCTGATGCCACTTTGAGAGAGAATAGTAGTATTACAGACAATGCAGGACTCAAATAATTATGATTAAACTTGCTGAACATTTACAAAACACATACTGACTATGCAATTTCAAAATAAAGACATTTATGGACTCGAAAAGTAACCAAACTGTATCCCGCCATGTTTGCTGCTTACTAATGTTACTTTTGTTCAATAAAGTTCTGTTCAAAACGCCTGCAATTCCAAAAGTGATACCATAAACAAGAGAAACTTTAAAATTAAAGACAGGAATTGTACATTTGAAACTTTTTTGAACAACTTTTTTATGCAGGACGATAACCATAGATTATATAAAGAAGTGAGGGAGTCAAATGAAGTTCAGTACTAGCGGATCTAATTTGAGGCCAAGTCCAGGAATCTCCGTACAAAATAGCAAAATAAAAACTCTAGGATTATGCAGAACAGGTTAACGCAAACATTTTAAGACCAGAATAACTCAGGAGTGCCCCCATTCGCCCCACCAATCTTTCAATCATGTTATTAGGTACTTTTTTTTCGCAGTGTGGTGGTAGTTCAGATGGTCGACAAATGCATCAGCATCTTGACAAATCTGAACAAAACTCTAGATTATGTAGTTATCTGTCTATTGTTTCATGATTTCATTTCATTTTTGGAGGGAATATTTTGCAACTTGGCAACAGTACACACTTAAAATTTCCTAGAACAAGAGCCGCTGTATTTGAGCATCAATCCATAGCTTGTGTCAGTTACTATTTCTGACATATGTGATTATGGACTTCTATTTTATTTGCAATATTCCCACAAAAAGAGCCTAAATTGTACATTTTCTTGCATGCTTTCTTGTCTTATTTAACTAAATTAAATAGATTTGACCATAATAAAGCTTTTTCATGCATGTTTTTAAAGTCCAAATACTTTTACTGGACGTATTCCAATCACTAAGCAATTAATGACAGTTCTTGTTTTAGCACTATTTTTATTGCTTTACTCTTCACAACCTGACAGCAGTGCAAATCCTTATAGTGTTAAGTTTTGCTTTTTTGCTACCTTTTTGTTATTTCTCTATATTACTGTAAAGAGGAGGCAACTGTTGAAAACCCAGAACTTTAGAACTTAAAATAAATAAAATCAAAAATAAAGAACAAGATCAGACATTATTTTTCATCTTGGACACTCCCCACAAATCTGAAATCTGCTGTAGGGTTCCATCTACTGGCAGCAGACAGAATTACCCTGGGGTAGAAACTAACGTAAGCTAATTAAGGAACATGCCCTAACGTGTTATTGGCAATGAATGTGCTTTGTTGGCAGAAAGACTTAAAACAGATTTAGTGGTGATTTATAGAACTGGGCAGGGTTTTTACCTGTGACGCAACAATCCTGGGAAAATTCAAAGATGATCATTTAGTGATGGCTAAGGCGAAGTTTAAGAAGTTATTGCACAAAATTCATCAAACAAGCTTGACTGAAGTGAAATGCAACTCCAAGTATGTATTTGATAAGAGAACAATGTTATGGCGTAGTCAAACAAAACCTCCGGGTACGGTTTGGATAGATTATAAAAAGCAGAATGCTGAAATAAATATCATGACAGGATGTGTTACAGTGATTTCTCCGTATTACAGACTAATACCACTGTCCCAGATTGTGCAGGTCAAAGGTCAGGCAGTTGATGGCGTAAACCCTTTTTCTATGTAAATCCTGTCAGTGTTTAAACATGAGTGCGTCAGGTTTCAGCATCTTAAACCATAATGACAGTTGTGCCTTTGTGCAATGCACTTTAATCCTCTTAGGGCAACAGACTGTATACAAAAGGCCTATCTATGCTCAGATACTTCATATTTGTTAAACGGACTTTATCTTGTGCAACTCGAGTTGAGCTTTACTGCACCATTCAAGTTTTCAGTACCCAAATTCAACGTACCACCTCTTCCAAAGTTTTATTTTAGTTTTATTGACATATTTTCGAGTGTTCCTGTACAATTGATATTTAGTAGTGACCTGAGGCTGGGGGTGTTCTACATTTACCTCTAATGGTGAGATGTTCAACGGTTACCACGGCGACGCAATGCACACATTAGTTAACACTGTCAAAAAAGTTTTAAGGTTGTCTGAAAAAATGAGAAAAATTACAACGAGGATTTAACCCACACATTTTCAGGAGCCTCTGATCTATACGAGCGTCAGCAAAAAGTTGAGAGTGAACTGAAAACTGGAAAAAAAAAAAAAAACTAGCTTCTAACTGCAGTTTTATGTGAGAGACTTAATAGCACAAATCAGCTGACCTGTTATAGTTCCAGCTAAGTCTGTTCTTTTTGGTCAGTATATAAAGTATAATAACAGACAGAACAGGGCCTACAGTTAGCATCACACCTCCAGGGAATGTTGATCAGCTGTAAACTACCAATAGGCTGCATTTACAGTTGTCTTAAAATCAGTTTATGTCCTGTTTCTTGTCTATTCCAGCTTTAGGTGTGTTTTTGTCCCAGTTTAGTGCTATTTTGGCACTAATTGCTATGTTAATTAATTAAACTTAACAGTACTGCTAGTGATAATGTTTTCTACCAGTGCTTTGATTTTACTCATGTATATGTGAGTGGTTGTCAGTCCCCAAAACAGCCCTATTTTTTCATAATTTATAATGTTGTCTAACTAACACCAACTCCCCTGCTAGAAATGCATTAGAATGACTACACACACTGGAAGAGTCTATAGAGCTGACCATTCATGCCCTAATCCTTTTCTCAAAATAAGCAAAAAATAGAAAATTATATTCTCAACGGGCTCTGACTCAGTCTTGAACGCAGAATAACTTGACTTAAAATCATGGTGAATCATCACAACCGGTCCAACTTCGATCCACTTAATCCATGCATTGTATTTGGTCCTCGTCAGCACACAGAGGGTATAAAACAAAGACGCAATGTTGTCTGTTTTCGAGACCTTTGGTGACACAAAAGAAGCCTTCATTTGGGAACACTGTGGCATTTGCAAAAACAATAATCCTCCTCTGAAATTAATTTAACTCAAGAGAGCCCCGAATAGAAGAGGGATGGAAGAGACCGGCGAATGGCCATCCAGACGCAAATGTGGGAGCTCACAATCACATATGTAGGAGCTATTGGTATGCAGGATATTTCCATTTCCGTGTGTCTCATGAGCTCTTGTGTCATACCTAATTTCCCTTCAGTGATGTATAAAGAAAGAGAACAGCAATGAAGCTAAAGAGGTGGAAAACTGAAGTACGTCTGGCAACACGGTTTAGGTGGGATGGACCTTTGGCGTCTGCGAACCCCAACTGCTGTTTGAATTACAGTAGGAGGATGTCCAGATGTATTCTTGTTTGTGAACTCTCCTATAACAATCTCACTGTGCAAGGTTATCGCTATAGAAACCACAATGCTGCTCTGTGATTGCAAATGGCCATGGATGAATTCATATTTATATCTGAGGTTATTATTGTTGTCTTGATTTTAGCCCAGTCTAGTGAATTAGACTTGGTTTGGTTCTGTACAAAAAGAAAATACAACCGGAAAATAAATGCAGTTGTATTTTTTTTGCTGGAGATGGAGAAAACCAGCCTGACTCATTGTAGCTTGTGCCTGTTTGAAGGACCTTGAAGCAGAAGTCTTATTTTTAGACTTGGTTTGGTTCCGTTAGTTCTGGTTTAGTCTTGCTCTTGGTCCAACTTAAGTTTATTACCAATTTAGGTAGCTAGGTAATAATTTTAGCATTAGTTATTACACTAAACAGTAATGCTTTCTAACAATGCTATGATGTTACTTGAGACTGATTGTGTTGTTGTCAATTCCCAAAACAGTTTTTTTCAGACTAAACATTTTGTGATCCTTACGTGGTCGTAAAAACATTGAAAAACCGTCCAGTCGATTTGGACTGGAGTGAAAGGAGAAGGAGGTGGTTAGTGGTCTGCCATTGTCACTTGATATGGACACATTTTCATGTTGTTGAGGATGTGTGTGTTGTGAACACAGAAACAGACTGACAGTATTGGGATGGGGAAAAACAGGAGCGTAGCTTGTCAGACTTTCAGACCTACCCGAACACTTTGCTACAGCATAAGAAAAAGAACCTGTACATACACAAGTACATACCTTTAAGGAATGTCATAGATCTTGTTTGGTGAGGTCTCTGTGAAACTGGGGCTACACAATCAGCCAAATATTTTTCAGACTTCCTTGTACTTACATAAGCACCCACACAGCGAAAGTAAGAACTAGATCTGTGTAGGTTTCCTCACTGCAAAGAACTACTCAAGAAACTACAACTGAGACAGGTGAGTACCTTTTTATAAAACGATTAATTGATGTAGCCAACTACTTTTTTCCTTACAGTGCCTTTTCAAGTACCAATAACTCGTGTAGCTTATTATTTTATATTTGTTAATTAAATGTTAATCTACATTGTCATTTTAACCAAAGTCCATTGAGTGCCTCTACGCAATTTTAAAACTGTATAGAAAAATGTCTTGGTAATATCTTTAGGAACCCATACTTCTTTTCATCCACTCTAGAATCTGGTGATGATTCTAGTGTTGTGTTTAGTGAGTGTGGTTTAACCAATGGGAACAGGTGTTCACTGTTATATTTTCTTTACAGAACAGAATGATTTCCAAAAGAGTCATGATCCTCTGTCTACTGACACTCGTAGCACCGAGCTGTGAGTCTACGAATAGAAGGCTCAATTCAATTAATGTTCTGAAAAGTGTTTATTCACGAAGAAGCAATCTACCTATACACAGCCTCATTCTGCTCCACTGGTTTGCCAATATTGTTAACATCGACAATAACAATGTCGTACGTCTGACTTATGACCCAAGTAGAGATTTTCGTTCCCATTTCTATGGAAACTATGAAGATTTGCTGGATCGAGTTTCTTTCGGATACCAGTACTACACAGTGGGCAATATGAATCCAGCCTATGGGGACACATGTTCAACAGCCCGGAACCTTCCTCCTTATGTTCTTAACCCTAAAGTTCGAGACCCCGTGCAGATGGGTAGAAACAGAGATCGCATCATCGTCCAGGCGCAAACTGATGGATCTCACAGGATTAACCAAATGTACCTCACCCAACACTTCAGACAACAGGACTATCAGGGCTCCAGGTATGACCCAGACCACACCTTTGAACTATCCACTGACCTGCTCCAACAACTTCGACTCTTTTCGTTCAACAACAACAACAACAACAACCTGCAATTACTGCGGCATCTCAGGGATCAGTTTAACCAGAACATTGATGACACCCAGTTAATTGACCTCAGAAACAGATGGGGTACAGACCAAGACCTCCTTGGACTGCTGCTTCTGCTCGTCGCCCCACAAAGACTGAACTGGACCAACAAACGTCAGGTTAGGGATACAGCAGTAAATATAACAGACGAGCGGCAGAACTGTGAACTGCAAAACACACACCTCGACGTGACGACCGGTGGCGACGGAAAAGCCAAGATTGTTTGGAGAAATGTTACTCGGGACCAGATAAACGATGGAGCCGCTGTGGTGCTTTTCAACAACCGGATGGACCAGGAGGGTAGTAAAATATATCAGCAAATTAATAGCAGTGAGGGCAGTTTTGAGACCTCAGTGTTCGTGAAAGAGGGGCTCCAGGTTCGACTGCACAGAACAGTAAATGAAGAGATTTGCAGAGGCCATGAATTCAAAAGCCCAGGTATTGTTCCAATCAATGGTTATGCTGAACTGGAGCTCTTTGTAAGAACATCTGGGAAGGCCTGTTTTCGTATCTATATAAAGAAAGGCTGCGATCGGTGGAAGTCTGATTTTTATTACTCCTGGGTAGGGCTGTTCAAGTCTCCTGACAAAAACAACTATAACTATATATTCCAGGAGTGGCAATGGGTGATGTATTTCGACCTAGGCCTACAGCGTGGTAATTACGAGACCTTGGAGTACTGCACAGGTAAAACTATCACCCCAGATCTCCAAGCGCGATTTATGATCAAAGGTTACATCGAGAATGCACGTACTCCAGTTTGGCCCTGATTGGAAAACATAATCCAGCCGATAGAATAAAAAAATGCAGATTTGAATCTTCACTCCGGATTAAAAGTTTTGTATATATATGAAAGAACTGCATAAATGAATGATATGTTGATGTAATAAAGGACAATATATTGGATGTATTGTATATATTAACTTAAATTGAAAGATAGATAATAAAACACTGGATATTGTTTTAATTACGTCTTCTGTTCTTTCAGTTTTAAACCTGTGTTTGCCTTATTCTGGTGTGAGTAAACCTTGGATATAAATTATTTCTCTTGCTCTATCCTGGATGCCATTGTTGATGCATTTAATTCTGGTTATTGTGGGGACGTTGTAGTTAAAAATTCCTGTGCTCACCGTATAGGGATGAAGATTTTTGGTTATAAAATCAGACAAATTTAAAATGCAACTGGAAAAGGCTGCGGTATTTTTGATTGGAGATGGAGGAAAACCGTCTGGGCTCATCTCATATTTGAAAGACTTTAGAGGCAGGTATTCAGAATATAGTACTCAGAATATGTTACTTAATACATTTTAATGAAGATATTCACTATGTAACTATACTGCACGTTCTTGAGGATAAGTGTTTTGTCTTGGAATGGAAAAAACCGGAGAGTAGCTTGTCAAACTTTCACTGAGCGAAATACCAGACCAGTACTTTTCTACGTGGTTTTTTTTTTTTTTTTTTTGCCTCAGCTGCCTTGCAAAGATTCAGTTGTTCACAGTTTGGGGTTTTGTGGAACATTCTGGGCAATGAAATAACTTCGATGGAGTCAAAAGAGTAGCAGACCTCCCACGGAAAAAGTTACAAGCTGAAAAATGTGAGTTAATTCATTTTTTATGTTTTTGAGTTAAAGAAGAACAAGCATGTATGAAAACAGAACATGTTTTTTGTTGCTGTAGCTTGACGTGAAGGGTGCACATCCAAGGTGCTTATAGAAAAGAGACATGGTGCCATATACATGTGCAGCCAGGTTAGGAATACTGAAAATCTTGTTTGGTGAGGTCTGTGCTAAACTGAGATTACACAATCATCAAGGACAAAAATAAATTTCAAACTTCCTTGTATTTAAATAAACACTCACAGAATAAAAGGGTGAACTAGATATGATAGTGAAAGTTTGATTTCATCCGGCAATATTTCCTCACTGAAGAGAACTCCTCAAGAAACTATAACCGAGACAGGTGAGTGCATTTATAATTTAAGTAAGTATAGATTTAAGTATTTTTGCACTCATGTAGCTTTTTTTTTTAATTTTATTCATTCTATATTGCAATATTAATCTAAAATGGCTTAATAATAAGACCAGGTCCATGAGCCCCTCTACACAATTCCAAAACTGAATAGAAAAATGGGTTTGTACTATTTTTAATAGCACATCTATGTAAGAAATCATGCTTCTTTGAGCAGGTTTGCATCAACACAAAAATGACTCTTAGCCTGGAAGAAGGCCTTCTTTTACATACATCTGGCACTAACCTATTTTATTTTGTAATTCATCATATGTATTTTTTTTGTTGTGTAACAAAACTGTGTAGATTAGATGAAGGGTTAGTCGAGCTGCTGACTATAAAAAGGTTTTCTGGAGGATTTCACACAAAAGTCTAGTGATGATACATGATAATAGCTACAAAATACAATCTTTTTAAAAGCTGCCTCTGCCAAACACAAGTACTTTGTTTGCATTGTGTATTGAAAATGCTTTCTTGGCTACATGGGATTTGTTTGCTGCAGTACCATAGATGGACCACAAATCCAACAATCGGCAGGTCGGGGGACCCTGGCCTGTCCAGCTCTTTAAGACATCCATGCTAGAATCTGGTAATGATACTAGTGTTGTGTAAATCTGCTGTATATTATAGGCATATGTATGTATAGTGAGTGTGGTTTAACCAATGAGAACAGGTGTTCACAATTAAATTTTTCTTTACAGAATGACTATTTCCAGAAGAGTTGTGGTCTTCTTTCTACTGCTACTCGTAGCACTGAGCTATGTGTCTACATATCAAAAGCTGATTTCAGTTGGCGATTTGAAGGCAGCTTATTCACAGAAATTTCTGCCTATGCACAATCTTGTCCTGCTCCACTGGTTTGCCAACACAGTTGCCATTGGCAATAACAACGTACGTCTGACTTATGACCCAAAGAAAGATTTTGGTTCTCATCCCTATGGAAATTGTGACAGACTGCTGGCCCCAGCTCCCAGGGGATACCAGTACTACACAGTGGGCAATCTGAATCCACCCAATGGGAATTTTCCTCCATATGTTCTTTACCCTCAAGTTATAGAGTATGCGAAGATGGGTAGAAACAGAGATCGCATCATTGTCCAAGCACAGACTGATGGATCTCACAAGGTTAGCCAAATGTACCTCACCCAACACTTTAGAAAACAGAGCAGTCAGTGCCCCAGGTATGACCCAAACCACACCTTTGAACTATCCACTCACCTGCTCCAACAACTCAGACTCTTTTCATTCACCAACAACTCACAAACACTGCAGCAGCTCAGGGATGAGTTTGACCAGAACATTGATGACACCCAGTTAAATGACCTCATAAACATATGGGGTGGAGACCAAGCTCGTCTTGGACTGCTGTTCCTGATTGTGGCCCCACAAAGAGCCAACATGATCGGACTGTGCAAACAAAAGAATCTTCTGGTTACACCTTCAGCAGTGGACATAACAGACAACTGGCAGAACTGTGAACTGCAACAGATCCAGCTTGATGTGACAAATGGAGACAACGGAAAAGCAAAGATTGTTTGGAGAAATGTTCCTCAGACCCAGATAAATAATGGAGCAGCCGTGGTGCTTTTCAACAACAAGATTGACCAGAACACCAGAATCACATATAAAATAATCCAAAGCAGTGAGGGGAGTTTTGACACCTCAGTGCCCCTGGACGAGGGGCTGCAGGTCCGGCTTCATAAAGCACAGGGTTACTGGATGAATGAAGAAGTTTGCAGAAGCCAAGAATTTGAAAGCCCAGATGCTGTTCCAATCTATGGCTACCACGCTAAACTGCAGCTTAATACACTAAATGGAAAATTCTGTTTTGTGCTCTACATAGAGAAAGAGTTTAAGCAGTGGAAATCAGGTTTTGATCATTCCTGGGTAGCACTGTACGAGTCTCCTACAGACACCACATATTACTATCTGTCCAATCAGTGGCAATGGGTGATCAAATTTAAACAAAGCCCTGACACTGATGAATATGAGACCTATTACTATTGCACAGATACTGCCGCCACTTCAGGTTACCAAGCTCGATTTATGATCAGTCATTACAATGAAATAGCACGCACTCCACCCTGGCCTTCACTGGAAAACATCCCAGAGACTTTGACCCATTTTTAAAATTAAAATTAATTGATTTACTTTGTTGTTTTTACTCCTGATGAAATCATGTTAATTTGTTTGTTTGGTAGTTTTCCTTTTTTAAATCTGTATAATCAATAATTTGACTCAGTTCACAATTTTGGGTTCACAACTTAATTTTGATGATATATTTGTTTCATTGCTTTACTTTAACGTAGGCTCAGAATTACATCCTATTATAGCTTATATATTTGTAATTAGCATTTAATTATCATAAACACAACTACATTGTTTGTATGTGTTCTTAAAATAAAACCATTTTCTCTTGAAAAGTATTTTGGTGAATCTGTTGGTTTTTGTCCACAACCTAATTAATCCTCCTCAATCTTCCTGCCTTTATTTATTTAAAGGTGCCACTGTTCAACTTTTCTGATGGAGGGTCCATCACCTACTTGTCTCCATGGAGATATTATTACTGTGCCTGGAATGTTCCATGGTATGACATTATACACATATATCTAACATTTATTCATTATTGTTCAAAAATACACTACTTATATCTGTGAACAGGGGTTCATCTGCACAGATCTGAACTGTAATATAACCTGTAGTTCTTCCTTGAAATAAATAGGTTTAATCTATACTGTGGAACATTCCTGACAAAGCAATAGCATTTCCATGGAGACAAGCAGGTGATGGACCCTCCACCAGAAAAGTTGTGCAACTTTTAATTTCAACAGTAGTAGCTTCCAGTTATAGATCTATAGAATCCTCGGCTTTCGGACAAATCTGAAACAGTCATTGTTTTTCTCTTTTGTTAGAAATCCTGCTGTATGAGCCAAACCTGTATTTTACATCCATGTTACAGACTCAACACTGCTCACATTATGAAGTTTCATGCCCTACAGAATTTATGGATGGATTTATGATAGTTTAGTTCAGGTAACACAAAGATAAAAACATATTATAATATAATGTAATATGTATATGGAATATGTTGTAATATAAAAACATGTCCTACGTTGTAATTAGTTTAATTAGCATATAAGTTAATATTCCTGCATAGGGTGTTCACACTGTTTGGTCTTGATTTGAGCCCAGTTTAGTCCTGATTTAAAATTGGTTTGGTTCTGTTGTAGTCCAGTTTTAGTCCTGGTCTAGTTCTGGCTTTAAATGGTGCATTTTAATTATATTATTAAATTCTCAAAAGACACACTTGTTTCACAAAAAGGGCTTAATGTGCAATCTGTGGGGCATTATTTAAATATGATCTGTCTGAAGTTATGTCTTGACTCAAGGATCGCTTAGAGGATTCAGTGACATGTCCCTCCTCTTCCTCATAGTCCTCCTCCTGCATAGTGCACGTTTAGCAGTTTTTCACTAAAATAATACAATCGAAATTGTTGAAAATTCAGAATGCAGAATGGTGAAATTTCATAGGGGTCCATTTTGGGACTATTATTTATATATAATAAAAATCCTTGGAATTATTGAATAATAATTGAATGAACTAAAATAATGCAACCAAAATGTTTCAAAATCACAGTTTCACAGTCTAATTTTTAAGGTGCACATTAAAGACACTTCTTAGAAAAGGGATGTGCTGCCACAAGTGCAGACATTTAAGGAATGCCAGAGATCTTGTTTGCTGAGGCTAAACTGGGATTATACAATCAGAAAAATATTCTCCAAACTTCCTTGTATTGAGATAAACACCCACACAGTGAAAGGCTGAACTAGATCTGATAATGTTACATTTGGTAATATTTACTCACTACAAACAATAGTTAAAGAAAGGGCAGAATACAAAATATACACACTGGCCAAATTAGTTCATAGAGTTCATTGGTGAGTGTGGAGTATGCAGCAAAATTTGCATACTATACAAAAAAACCAAAAAAACATGTCACAAGCGGTCGAGAGGAAGGACAAACATCTTCACTGTCCAACAATGCACAAAGTGCTTACTTTCTTCACATTTCTCACAAAGAAAATATCCTGGATGAATTTGATTCTCACAGTGGAAGCATGTCAAGATGGATTCTCTCAAATATCACAAGAATCCACTGCTCTGGAAAGGACAAACACAGCAAAGTGTTCAATGACAATCTGAGCATCACAGCAGTGTCCAAGGGAGTCCAGGTGAACACAACAGGAAAGGCCTGAGTCTTACTCCACTCTAATGTTTGTGTTTCCTCTGGAAGGTCTTCTGCCACATTTGTTGCCACATAAAAGCACGTGATGGACGGTCTACATGGATACAGGGAAACCAACAGCACATTTTTTCACACAGTCCATTACTTATGTCCTTTGAACTGCACATGCTGCACTTCTTAGTTGGATAAAATCCCACAACATAATATTAAAAACTGAGGTCAAAAACTTCCACAAAAGCAGCCAAAGCAATGAAAAATGTATTTGCAAAATTTTGGCTGTTTCCAAATGTCCACACTATTCCCTACGGTACAAAGTAGGGATCAGAAGGGTTTTGTTGTGTCCGAATGTCGAGTGAAGAAGTTGTGGACTCAAAATCTCCCATAATATCCATTAAAAAGTAATAGTTATGCTGTTTCTTTTTTGTTTTTGTTTGTTTTAATTTTATTTGCCTGTAATAAACTTGTATTTCATGTACACTATCCTCGATTGTTCCAGGTGACAGAATAAGATACTGAATAATAAAAATGGGTGACAGGGATAGTGCATTAAGTTCCTGGTAATCAAAGACCGCCCATAACTTAGGGGCTGGACTTGATCTGAGTAATGAGAGTTAAGTTTAACCTGGTGATGCTTTATTTCCTTGTTGAATCCCCCAAAAGACCCATCCAGAGCTGACCACATCATACTGTACATCACTGCTACAACAGGTGAGCACCTTTATCTGTATCTGCTGTACATTTTTATTTCTCTTGAAGGTAATAAAGAAAACAAATGTTTAATTAGATTATTGTAACAGGTCGACTTGTTCATGTCTGTTATAAAAGAAACATGTTTTAGGTGAGGTGGTTTTCAGCAGCTGTTGTGGTTTTCTCACTCCCGGCCCAATAAATGTGTATATATTGTATTATATTGTTTCACTTGTATGTGCAAATATAATAGCTAATATTAAAAGTGTAACCCAAACCATTCTGATTTTGCTGTGCAATCACATGACAATTATATCAAATCCAAAATGTATGTTGTTTAAATCAAGTATTTGTAAGTCTGAAATTCTGTGGTCTTAATGAATCTTAGAAAAACATTGTTCAGCTGTTCAGAGATCACCAATATGGCTTCAGGTCACAAAATCTCAAAGCTAATGTTTAGGCCAGTGTCTTAAGGTCTTAATCTAAGGTCAGTTCTGAAAGAAAGGAGCTTCCACATGGGCTTCCACAGGGCTCCATCATGGGGCCTAAATTATTTAGTTAATGCAGTAATAATGTCTGTGAGGCAGTGGACAAATGAAGCTGTATCCTGTTTGTGGATCAGTCTCTGTTTTAAAGGAAACGACCTACAGCATCTTTGGCACACTGTGCAGAATGAGCTCACAAAAACACAGGGAAAGTTTGAAATGAATAAACTTTCAATGAATTTGAAAAAAATAAATAAATAAATA
>JACN01062591.1:0-17561 GCA_000787155.1 Scartelaos histophorus | reverse complement strand
TACATTTACTCTGTGTACAATACATTTCTGATATGAATGAATAGTGCACTAAATTGCAAAAGACAACTGAGCATCTTGAAAAGCGCTATATAAGACAGATGCAGTATTACTATTATTATTAATAGCGTATGACTTTGGTAACATTATGCATGACTGGATGTGCGTAATATTAAATAATCCAAGACAACATTAAAGGTTTAGATTACTCTATGTGTTTTGTCTATTTAGTGATTTGTAGCTACAGTATATCTCATGAAAACAACTTGGATTACAAAATCCATGAGTCTCTTACCGCCTCCTGGATTTGGCAACGGAATACATGAATCCTGAAGATTTCAGCATTGTAATGGCTCTCAGTAAAAGCAAAACAGTCACTCTCTGGGGTGCCATCGTGGCCTCGAACACAAAACAGAATCTTGTAGATAGGGTAGTTGGCAATTTCAGTGCTGCTGTGTGGGTCTATTAACCTGTACAATGAAAATTATGGCAAATGTGATTTTTTTTTTTTAGTAAATAATCATCGAAAATAATCTGATCCACACCCTTACCTGACAGTGCCTTCAGAGACTCCTGGCACAGACAGTGTGACATCCAGGGGAAGTTGGCACTGCCCTCGGAGGATACTCATCATACGGAGAGCTTCAACCTCACTGCGAGGGGCGTTGACTGAAGCGCACCCCAGATATGTCAGCTGGCTAAACACAATACTGTCCTCGTCTGGGATAGGGCTGATGGGACTCCCTTCTGAGGACGACTCGTCACCTGCACATATACACTACAGGTCAAAGGTTTGGGCACTTTAAGGAGTTAAATATAAAATATTTATATTTTTTTCCTACTAATATAGTAAATCAATTAAAAAAACATGAATGAGGTAGTGCAAAGACTTAACCATTACAAGAGAAGAATAGAGACTTGTCATGGTCCATAATCTAGTATTGTTGTTTAATAAAGTGCCAGGACAGTATAGTTATTACATGGTAAAAAGAGTCCATTAATAAAAGGCTAAACTAGACTGCTGACCTCGATATGACCTTTCATTGAGCTCACTCTCCTGCGCAGTCTGCACTGGTAGAGCCATTTCTACAGAGGGTGGGCTGGTGCTAAGGGGGTCACAGCCTGGTGGGACTGCAGATACAGTCAAGTGTCCACTGAGACTTTCCATCCCTGATTCTGGTGCAGGCCCAGGATCAGACCCTGAGGGCTCCATCAGGACGTCCTCCAATTCCCTCTGCAGCTGCTGCTCACTACCATTCCCAACGATCTGGACACAAGTGGGAAATGCAGACAAAGAGACATCCAAAACACAGAAAGAAAACAACTTTAGATCATGTCAAAACAGTCCAAACTGTTTTAGATTGAAAATATATATATTTCCACCAAGTGATTCTAGTGAGCTGCAAAAGAACTAAGACTGGTGTAATAGTGTGTTGATAATAATATTCTTCATCCATGTCTAGAGCACACAAGATCAGGTTGTTATCATAAATAAGAACATGCTCTTAATAACTTACCTGGGTACAGATTAAATAAAATTACAAGTGTCAGGAATCACGATGCATGGCAGCAGCAAGAGGACAGGAGAGCACATTTTTGCTAATTAATATATATTTTATGTATAGATGAGATTGTTATATCAAATAGACACACAAAATCACGTTCACAAAAGCTTGGGCATCAATAGAGGGTGTCAATGGTCTAGCCTGAAATTCTATTTGCATCAGCTTAAAGCCAAGGCTTCAGCAGATTATGCCTACATTTGACTCATCTAGGATCAAAGTGTGTGCAAGCTACCACCGGCATCAGTCAACAGCCAGCAAATTTACAAGAAGCACTAGTCACAAAGATTCACCAGCACAGTGTGACATCACAGAAAGAACATGTAGAGACTAGAGAGAGAGCGAGAGGAGAGAGGACTGGGAGCAAAGAGACTGACCTTAAAGCTGACCCCTTCCTCAGAAATCACCTGCATAACAAATAATAAGTTTAGACACACTGGCTTCTCTCGCTCAGAGTGGCCTGACTCAAAAGTGCGCAGGATGTGAGGGTCAAAACCAAAATGTGATGTCTGAAATGACTGAGTGAATGGGAATGGGCGGGATTTTCCTTTTGCCTTCTATATATCAACAAACAACTATTACCAGTATAGCATAAGTTCCTTCACATAGACTCCACACTTGTAACTACACTGGCATACTTGTACCAGATGCTGCTGCCCATTTCAGTTAAAGGAGTGTGTGTGAAATACTCTGTTGAGCATTCACAGGTTTCTGGCACCATCTTGTGGACAGACATTCAATTCATAATAGAACAAAGCCAACCGTAAAGCAGGCATGCATGATGCAAGAAAATAAATCATCAGTGAAATTTTTCAAATAGTGTTAGACTTTGCTATTTTCACCTCAACACCTAACATATACATATGATCTAAATCACAGAGATCTCCTATCTTAAACTCTTATTCAATAGTATACATTCTAACCCAGTGAAAACACCCATGCTCTTAAAGGAACTAAATAAGGACACAAAAAAGAAAAATAGATTTGTTTATGGTTAACATGAAACACAATAAAACACAAGTGCAAGGGAAAAAATGATTGAAGAAGTTAGACCAATTTATATGTGAACAAAGCAAATACTGCATTATAAAAGCAATGATGACCTTGGCTTTAAACTACTTTCAGTGTACAAACAATTAGGAATGAAATGAAATAAGCTATTCTCTTTTGTTATCATGGTAGTGGATTGCCATAGGCCTAAAAATACAGCCAGTGAGGGCAACAATATTAAAGTTAGAATAATCCAAATACTAGTATAGTCCAATAATAGAGATAAATAGAGATAAATACACTGTTTACATTATTTACATGATAATAAATGGATTTTGTCCACATCTACTCGTACACTTGCCTAACCAGCCTTACCTTCAGTCCTGTCTTTTCATCGTCACTACCATTATTAGTGGACGAGGGCGTGTCGTCCCCCAGCCGGGACACAAGCACAAAGTCCTCACTGTTGAGCGTGGACACTGAGTCTGAAGACACACTGATCTTCTTGTCCTCCATGGTGGCTTCACTTAAAGCCAGGCACACAGCTCATGAATGGAAGACAGGATTAGGTGGGAGATGATGGGCAAAATCACCTGGAAAAGGAACAAATCAACAAAAAGAAGCAGAGATGAAGAGCATATCTGCATTGTTTACGTTTGTTGAATGTTAATGTTAAATTGTATTTGGCCAACAACTCTCCACATTGGATTAATAAAAAATGGATTCAGCCTACTGTATGATACTATGGTAAAAGAATAGAAAAGAGACCTTCAAATGCCGATTGGTTGATCATGGGTGAGTTCGTACATGCTCACATTTAAAAATAAGGGCCACCTGTATAAAAAAAAACTTAAGACGATGCAAAACTACATAAGCAACTGGATGTTCAGATATAAATTTATCTGATTTGTGACTGAAGACTGAACTTCTGTCAGCTTATCTTCCACAGAACCTCTAAAGTAAACATATGCATTGATTTATTCATTGCAACACATTAAATGGTCATTTTGATTCCACATCAATTAACTGTTCAAATGATATATCACTGTACAGTTAGACCCTAAACTAGTTCCTCAAATATAATATAAGTAAAACAAAAATCAAACAAAAAAACTTGCTGTTACTGATTCTTGGTCATGAGTTGACAAACTTTGAAGTCATGTGGTTTAAGAGCACAAATACCCTTAACCCTTTGTGAAGTGATATATTTGTTGGCACTTGGAGCAACACCCTACTCTGCCAGATCAGGTAGTGATTCCAGGATATGGGCTCACCCTATATTATATTTGGACCTAAAGTCACCATTTACTAGTCACTGTTGACCACTTTGTTTCGTAGTGTAAACGTGGGCCTGTGGTGAGCTCACAAAACAATTTAGAGTTTCTTTTATCTGACAACTGCACCCAACACAGTGAGGTACTAATCCAGTAAAGGCAGATCTGACACATCATTCACTTCAGTGAATGATGTGAAGTGTCCAGATAACTCACTCCATGCCTTCTCCTTTGATGTGATCAAAATTTTATTTTTTAGAATCCAAGTCAAAAAAAAAAAAGGTCATCTACTAAATGAAAAGTAAGTGCATGAGAAGCCGTGGTTGTTGAGGGGCCAATGATTGACAGTCTCAATTCTGTTAGTCCACCACAGGGCAGCTATGGCCACAAAGGTGGCTTACCATGAGTGTGAAATGAAAAATGCATTATGGAACTTTTCTGGGAGCTTTTCTCCATGGATATTGCTCTCTTCAGGTAACGTACTTTGGGCATCTTTAATGGCACGATATAAATCAAATGCATTATAATAATAATGTTGGATGGAGTACTAACAACTGATTCAGTGACTACAGGCCCTACACACATAACATGGTGACCTTGTCGTCTGTATTCTAACAAAAGCTGCTGCCAACTAGTCCTTATCAACCTTTTATCACCAGTTTGTTTTGTAACAACTTCCCCGTCTCCAGGCCAGTATTCTCGAATATCATTTTGTTAGTCAAAACTGTGTGTGCACCATTCAGAATGCAGCTGTAGACACATACTAGACAATAAAAAGACTGTAAAGCACAAAGATTTCAATTTTAAAAGTTGCTACTTCCCCATACTATACCGTATATCTAGGTTAAACTGTGATGGGGAACAAATGGGTAAATTACTTCTGTCCAACCACAAATTAAAAAGCTAAAAACACAAAACAAAACATGACAACAGTTTGCTTTCACTTTCCATAAACAACACGAAATAGAAAACACTAAAACATAAAACAAACCAATTGCCTGGTCAGCTAAGATTACACCCTTTTCCAACTTTCAGTGAGGTTCAAATGAGGGATAGATTAACCAATGAGAGAAACACAGGGTGAATTTAAGTAAACAAACGAGAGGGAAAAATAAGAAAGGACTGAGAAATATTATGGACATCTGCAGAATCAGTGTTCAAAGTATTACATTTTGTTAAAAGGAGGAAAGAGGAGTTTTATATATTTTGCTAATAAATAATTGCTCCAGCAAAAAAAAAAAAAAAGAAATCTGAAATATGCTGGTCTAGTTTCAAACCCACCTACATTCAAACAGAAAGTAGGTGGGGCTCTCTTGTCACAGCCAGACAAACAAACCAGCATGCCTTTACACCAATGCACTATTATCTGACACATCTGGTAGCATGTCACAATATAATATTTTAGAGTTACAATTATTGTGATAAGAAAAATCACAGTTTTAGACTAATTACGGAGCAAAAAGCTAAGAAAAGCTGAAAAATATGACAGGAAGTGGTACATTCAAACAAACTGAGGACAGTAAGAAGAATTCTATCCAGAAGTTAGGTACAATTTATATGAAAGAAACACATTTTTTTCTGATACTTAAAGCATGATTTGAACAGAATAAAGGTGTTTCTTATGTTTGTATTTGTCAGATAATATTTTGTGTACATTCAACTTTTCTTAGGTAATGATTATGGAATTGTCTTGCGTGACATCATGATTTCCAACCAGGAAGTACAATTTTAAACCTAAAAATTGCCAAATTGGGCAAACAGGTGTGAATGTTTTTACAAAAATGTTAAATATAATGATGTTCACTGTATTTTAGCAAAAATTAGTAGTCTAAGCTATCACTTTTATTGGCAGTTATTGACAATGAGACCATTACCAAACAAGTGAAATCCTTTTTCCATTTTCTTCCATCCAAATTGTTTAACCAAATAAGACACATTGCTTTGTAATAGTATGTGAACAGCTTCATGAAATCAAACTGCCTGAATAACAGTAACACTTTATTTTGCATCTAAAATTACCAAAATATATTATGACTAGAATAATCAAGATTTTCAATTATCCAAAGAATCGCTCATTCAGGCTCTGAATGTGCAGATAAAAAGCCCAGTGTAATGTGTAAACTCAAACACTCTCTCGGCTCTCTCTCTTTCCTCTCAGCTGAACGCTCTGTTCTGGGCTGCCAGCTGAGCCCTGTGTGCACCTCAGAGCCACACACAACCATGGAGCATTCAGGCCTGTGCTGTAGTGGGTAAGGCTGGGTATCATTAAGAAGTTGCCAATACAATACATACCTCGAGACATAGGCCACGATACAATACAAACCTTGAAACAATACACTTTTGATTCGATATGATATATTTCAACTCGATTAGATACAGTTCAATAAAAATAATGGCTAAATCATGGCTGTGATACTAAGTCTTTGTTAAACCACTTCTTGTGCAAAGTTAATATGGAACACACCCACTTTAATCATTAAAAGAGTCAAAATGTCAAATGTGCTGCATAAACGAGTTTCCTTCCTCTGAAACTCTAGCACTGTAACAGAATAAGTTAGTAAAATATACCCAAAAATACTCTTGCTGATATATCGATACAGCAGCCCACAATACTGATCACATTAAACGATACAATATATCAATATTTCAATATTTTTGCACACCCCTAGTGGTGGGATACTGTGCAATTCATAAGCACAACAAAAATGAGAAGTTACAAGTAACAATGTAAAAAAGAAGCTAAAAGTTCAAAGCAAACTGGACAACTGAGGCAAAGACAATATGAGTCTTGACACAATGTACAGACTGACTACTCAAAACCAAAAAAATAACAGGAATCAGTTTAATTTAAGACCCACACCTGGACATATCACATAATAAACATACTTTTGAAACTACTTTTCACACACACTTTCAGTGTAAAACTGCATTACTACTTTGTACTAATAGTCACAAAGTTGTACAGATATGTCAGAGACTGTAGTTTTCTCATCATAATCAGACTTTTTAACATTTGGGATCTTCAGGGATATCTACACAGTATCTATACAGCTCATTTGAAGATTGTCATGTTGGTTTATTTAGACCCTATGACCTTTCAAAGATGCCACAGATCAGAGCTCTGTCCACTCACAGCTGTTGTCAGGTTAAACAGGGCTGATCTCTTGAGAGCTGCACAGGGTTTCTTCTACTGGGTGCTCTGCTGTATTTTCTGTATCTACAGTAACAGTGATATTTGGCTTCGCCCTCACCTGCGCCACCTGATCCCGGCTCGAGCATCAGCACACCTGTTAGGAGGAACTTCAGCAGACATGGCAACACCACACACATCACACACACCACACACACCACACACTCACAGCTCGATCTGAGGGGCCATACGAAATACACTTTTGACAATATGACACAAAGTGTTGTTCGTTGCCGTTTTTAATTACCAGCAACTAGTGTGCATGCTTTAGTGTCAACTTCAACTAGTAATGTTAAGGGTACAACGTTAGCTTTGATGCTAACTGTAGCCATCACCGATCAAAGGTCCGACAGTCCACTCAAAATAGACACTAAGCTAATGTGCTATAAATACGACACGCAAATATGGTAATAAAGAGCTTGAAGATAACAATTAAATAACTCCATGATGTAATTCTCCTCGCAAGAGGCAGAGATAAAGGCCACTAACGTTAATGTATACTGTGGCTAGCGACTGCTAGCCAGCCATGCTAGCTTAATAGTTACAAATTATAACAAGTATTTTAATTCCTCACACTATATGCACATTAAACGTTGAAAGCGTGAGCGTGTGTTGTAGTATACAACTTACCTTTTCCCCACAAGTGTTTTTATTCCCACCGAGGTTGGCACAACATTGCACTTTTCCCGTCTCATCAGCAGCGAACTGACCCAACATCCAGCCTGTAAACACAGCCCCGCGCACTGCGCATGCGCGGCCCAGCTGCCACACAGAAAGGCGTTGGCATCACACTGGCAAAGGCCATGGCACAGGTCATGGCATAAGCATGGCACAGGCCTACATCAGAATCAAACCTGCACCTCTGCACGGTGATGTCTGTCATTTTTGACACACACTCGTTATTTCTACTTCACAAGTGGAAAGAATCATCTTGGCTATAGAACATGTGAGCAGCTACATTCTATAGATTAACAATATATCTGAACTTCTACTTGATATTCTGTATGGCTATAATATAGTAAGCCACTGTACTGTTTAAGAGTCTGTCCTATTAAATAACGGTGAAATAAAATAAAAGTATTTCTCATTTTCTTAAACAACTGTCATTCAATTGTACTTATAAAGATGTATAAGGGGACAAACGCTTGTCCCCTGAGCAAAGCCATAGGCTGAAACGCGTCGGGACTTTTAAAGTTGTCCATTTTGACATGCCGTAAATTAATGAAGGCATTTTATTTTAACCAGTGAGTGCCTTGGATTTTTTGCATCTTTAAACTGTCTTCCCTTCCCCAAAGAGCACCACTGTGTTTTTTCTACTTTTTTCTACTGTGTATTATCCTCTGGAGGTCCAGGAAGTGCTCCTTTTGAAACTTTTTACACAATTGTACTTATAATTTGTTTTTATTATTTTAAATGGAAATTAAAACGTCTTGAGCTTAAAAACCTTGTCCAGATGACCTTTAAAACCTCTGTTACTTTTATTAGTGATTAATTACATGCATACCATATTTTTTAATATAAAACTAAAATGAAAGTTTATATAGCCATATTAATAAATGAATATGAAGTTGACAATGAGATAATTTGCATTGGTTTATTGTAGCATGCAATTTTGTATGCTTAATTCCTCACTGTTATGTTTACTGTTCCAAGAGCAATGCAATAATATACTGTTGGTCAACAGTATAACACAAGTAAGTAATCCATTATAAACACAGAATCAAGAAATCATCCAAATATTGTACAGTTCATCAATTATTAAAAGCACAAACATCTTGCTATAATTTGGTATTATAATATAAGTAAAAGGCAAACCTTTCACATGTGGTATTTCCAAGGAAATAAATTGAATACATAACAGTATTATTCATTACTGGAGCTTGCTATCTCCTTCCTCATAGTAAAAATACTATACAGCTGCCCAATTCATTGAACACATTTAAATATAGGCGATAACATCTTATTCTCACACGTTTTATAGATGCAACTATACTATAAGTCCATCTAATGATGGTGCCAAACTGTTTACAATGACGGTTGTGTACCATCTCTTAATTCACTTTGCCTACATATCCATTGAGTAACAGATTTACAAAATAAATGTCTAATACAGACATGAAGTCATAAAACATTAGTTCAGTCTTTTTTCACAATCAACAAAATTACTGTACCACAACAGCAATCAAATGTGGTAATAACAATACTAGTGTATAATTAATATATTTCAGCAAACAATAATAATGCTGCAGGCAAACTTGAGCATTGACGTGGCCACACAGTGGGCATGTGCAGAACTCTTACAGCGCTGGGTGTGTTGTATCACAACTACAAAGTCATCAATACTCCTCCACCATCACAAGAGGGGCTATGGCATGCATGACAACAGGGCAATTATGGGAAGATGCTGGGACAAAGTGGACTTGCACACTCTACCAGTGAAGTCGTGGCAAAGAGCGCAGTGCAGTTACCAGTGCAGGCAGCAGTACAGTTACTTCACACCTACAATGCTGGTACAACAGAACAGTTGGGTTTATAATAAACATTGAGATCATCAAAACACTGAAAATACTCATTCAAGCAATAAAAATACAGTGAATTAAACCCCAATAGGTAAAAAATTGTTGTAATAACATCACCCCTGATCTTCCCTGAGCAACTTGCGCACACATGGATCTAGCAGCCTCTACTGGAGAAAAGCAACAATTGCACTGAACTGCAAAGTTTGACTCAGATTCATTTGCATTTTTCCAGGTGAGTCTGTCAAAGTAAGGGGCAGTGCAAGGCAGAAACCATACAGTCAAACTGCACATATCATGGCACTTAATGTTAGTTGTAAACAGATGCAAATGTAGTTATCGCCAAATGGAAATGAACTATATGGTATATATGGTCAACTGTAAAATGCATGGAAATTTCTTTCAAAACAAAAAGTAGACTTCTATAATATAAATATATTTCCTTAAATCTTTGAAACTATTAATTTAAGTCATTATGACTAAGGAGTGTATTTTCAATGAAAAGAATCAGATTGGGCAGCTTGAAAACTGATTGTACAGTACAAAGTGAGCTGTATCTAGAGCAACAGGATCCCTTTAAGTAGAAGCAAATGCGTAATTATATGAAAAAATGGTTCACTTAAGTGATTTAAATCTTAAAGACACAATAATATCCTGATACAAAAATACTTACAAACAACTTCACAGAAGTTAGCAAAGCACACGCAAAAATAGTTTTTGTGGGATGAAAATGCTTACAAAACAAAAACAAAAAACAATTCACTTAACAGTTTGTTCAGGAACTTGAATATTTTATGTTTGCCATAAATTGTCTGTAAAGGAATTGTGAAGCTGGAGCAGACATATTGGCTTCAGTTCAGATTCAGTTACTTTTAAACATAACTAGTATAATCACTGAATAACTATTTTCAAAAAGCACATTTTACTCGTTATCTTACAGCTCTAGTTAACACTTTACTTAATTCTTAAATCATGTCAAAATGGTCCCAGGGCTTGGTCCCATGACTGCAGAGGCAGTTAGAGCATCATATGATTAGCAAAGATACAAGCGCTTCACTATGAAAATAAAAGTTGTCGACTGAAGGGATTAGTCCTATTATTTTAACAGAACATCAAAGAAACTCTTTGACATCACCATTATGTAAATACTGATTTGAATAGCTATAAAAATATTATACTTGTATATTTAGTATATGAATAGCATAGAGCAGCAATACTACTAGTGTAGTTTGACAAGATTTATTTGTGTAACTAGTGCAAGATGGGAAGGAAGAGAAGCTAGCTTTCATCAAGTGTTAATAGGCAAGTTAATATTGTAATGTCAGTATATACTCTTGTACTATATTGTACAAGTATTTATTTGGGCAGAATACAGTGTATTTTAAGCAAAATGTTCAATTTTTTTAAGTACTTAGAGATTGGGATTTGTTAGGTAGGCTACATATTTGTGCAATGTTTAAATTTTGAAACTTTTAACTCCCATTGAGCAGTACTGCAGTACTCGCTGGCCTTTCAGAACAAGCACAGGAAGAGCTGTCACCCAGATGGGGAGGTCCTGTTCGGAGGACTAATTTTCCCACAGCCAAACCTCCTGATACGATTCCACCAGGAGAGACTGACTTCCTGTAAAACAAAGCACAGTGTTACGGCAAACAGTAATCCAAATGCAAATGTGTTTGAATGCACCTTGAACATTATTTTAAAAGGTGATACCTAAAGGCCATCTTTTTCAGCAAATGAATGTCCATTTTGTCGGGTAAAGATGTGTCAACCTCCGGCCTTTCCTCTGTGGCTGATGTGAGCAGTGGTGAGGGGCAGGAAGGAGACAGGAGGTGCTGGGAAGTCTCGTCAGCCCGGGGAGAGGCGAGGTCTATCGACTCCTGAAAAAAAGCAGCATTTGAGGATTACGTTTGCATTTCAATTCTTTTAACTTGTCCTTACATCTGATCCAAGTCATGAAAATCTGTTTTAAAAGTAAGCTCTCTTTGTGGCCAATACCAGTTTGTTCATGGGTTTTAATTTGAACCTTTCTTCATTCACTTCTTTAGCTCGTTCTGTTTTTTTTACCTTCTGTTTTTGAATATAGTGAGTCTGGCAGAACTGCAGTGGTTTGTAGTTATTGTATGGAGTTGCTGCTCTTACACTGTCTTGTGATTTGACATCCTGCTGGTCTGAGTCATCCATGTCCAGAGCACATAGTTCCAGCTCGATGTCCCGATCAGGCTCTGGTTCACTTTCACAGGGTCTCTCCTCATCCAGACCATACACAGTCTGACAGAGCTTCTCCCCAGTCCCAATAGAAGTTCTACTTGCTCTTAGATCAGACGAACAAAGTTGCTTACTAGAAAAAAACAACAGAAAAACACACGTTTATAAAACTGTAAAGGTGTCAGAGGAAATTTGTGAAAGCGTCATCCAGAGCAGAGGGCTTTCCCAGTGAGCGTGTGGGTTCAACAAGTGACTGTAGTTTTAGTCCACCAGAAACTACGGTGAGAAAGCCCAGAGGGGTTACGTCACACATTTCCACCTTTAGGGCCAAAAAACACAACATTTTGCACATTCAATCCCAATAATCAGAAATTTTGCTGCATCCCAAAACAGAGAATGAGAGTCACAAATCTCAACTGCACCAGATCACATCCATCAATCTGTTCTTCAGACCCAACGCACCCCTGCTGACCCTCTTGAGCTTTCGGCCTGTGCACCAATGCTAAACAGAACCAGAAGTTTACCTGTCTAAAAAACTTGAATGGCTGGAAGAGTTCGATCCTCTAGAGTTCCACCTGTATTCACTGTGGTCCATGTGGGCACTGTAGTCTGGATTAGGTGAAAGAGTATTAACAGTTTAATACAGATTCAAAAACAGAGCTTATTCAGTGTAAACAACATCTTGCCTCTGAAGTTGATGGCCGTGGTGCTGGCACTGGCCTGGCAGGCTGTGGCTTGGACCGGGTCGGTGGTGTGATAGCCAGTACGAGAGGCTCGAGAGATGGCTCCCCACTTGGAGATAATGGGCCCCTCACTGAAAGGAATGATCGGATCTTCATCTTTGAGTCGACGGTAGTGATCTAATGAATGCAGCCATGGTTTTGCTACACCATTACCACTGCACCCACTCTCATTATTTTTCATCTCCTACAGGGAAAAAGAATGTAGCATATGCAAATAGAGCAGTACAAATCAATGATTATGATAGAGAGCATAAAGCACAGTTCCTCACCACATGCTCAGAGCAGGAGTGGGCTGAGATATGTGTGAGAGAGTCAGGCTCAAAGGAGCTGAGGCAGGGGCCGAGGGAACCACAGGACCAAGGAGAGTAGTGGGCTAAACTCTCCTCTCCACTGAAGCGACAGCCCATACAAGGACTTCCACTGCCCTCCACGTGCTGCAAACACACCGCACTTTCATTGCAACTTGTTACTTGCGACAGATTCACTGTTCATTCTGGCATCTGTTATGTGTCAGATCTGCATTAGTAAAACAAAAGGTGCATAATTGAGTGCAAGAACATTTGAGCATCCCATAGTAACCACAGTACAAGAAAATGCTTAGGAGCTCAAATGGGACTCATTGCTTCAAATATCACCAATATTCAATTACACAAAACAAAAACTATTCAGTGAAACAAAGGCTTAGTTGTCTAAAAGCCTGAGTCACCACTTGTTAAAGTCTTGTGCTCACTTTCTCTCACGCACATTACCACATCTACACTTGCTATATAATCTTCCCTCTCAGTTGCTAAGCAACTATCCCCAGACTTAAATAGTACTTGGTGCTGATATTATACTTAGTACATAGACTAGATGTTGTAGTTAAATCATTGTAAATGTGTATGTAAACCTCCTGGACACTCACTACACTGTATGTGAGCTGCAGATGTGTGATAAGGGACCTGGTCAGCTGAGAGAATCACACAGTGAGTGTTGGTGCACAGTTTGTGACGTTGTACCTCAGTTCCAAAGTCGATGGTGAAGATGGGGGAGGACTGAGCCGGTCGATTGGCATTATGATGGTGGTGGTGATGGTGCGCCCACTGCTCCTGCTTCCTTCTGAACAGATCCTCATAGCCCAGAGGAACACGGCTATAGTCCTGATTGGAGGCATAAAAATACTGAATTTCACGTCTTGTACAACATTTATGAGTGAAGACAGTTGCATTTTACACTGTGAAAAGAAATGACAAGAATGTTAAGGGTTATTTACCTGATGTACCTAGAATATTTAAATTGTTTTCAAATATTTTTGACTTGTTTCAGTGCATTTGGCCTACTTATTTTGTCAAGCTTAATTGCTTACTGTATGGATCAGAAAATAGCATTTACTCCAGTAGCAAATTTACAACCTTATTGCAAGCAAAATTATAACTGAGTCAAATGTTATTAAATTAATTAATTTAAGTCATAAGCAATAAAATAAGATCAAATCCAGATAAATATGCTGAATTTAAACCATTTAAATCAAGGCTAGATACTCTGGAGAGTAGACAAAAGATTTTGATGTAGAACACAGTTATCAATAAATAGAAAGCAATCATAGTTTTGCTTTGGCCAGTTCACAGTTGCGTCATTGGTAAAGGTGGTTTTACAGTGTAAGCGGAATAGAAAGAGTAAGGGAAGCAGAGACATATTTGGGTGAGGAGTGGGAGGACGGCGGAGGAGGATACAGCAACACTGCACACTGCAACACACTGTAGAGATGCTGAAAAGGTAGAGGTGAGAACGTGTGGGAGGAACACAGAAACATAACTGAATATGTGCTGGGATTAGTTAGTTTTCTGCAAGTTATGAAGCATATTAAAAACAAGGCTTAATGTGTACAATGTGAGGACAATGAAAATGTATTTATCTGTAAAACACTGAATATATGCATTAAAATGTTTTATATACATACAAAATAAATATTCTGTTCAATCTGGTCCAATCAGAGTATTGTTTTCTAAATAATGTCACACTGAGTTGCATTGTATTACAGTGTAAAAATTATGAAAATGTCTTTAGTTTTGTTGCAGTGTTAGATACACATTATTTTATCAGTTGTCCCTGATTAGAGAACAAAAAATCACACGAACCACAAGAGTGTAATTTTTTTCTTGCGTGCAGTTTGAAGAACTTGTGTGATCAAATATTGTAATGTATTCCTCTGGTTTTAGGAAAGTAACTGTATAGTGAAAATACGGTTAGTATTATAAGTATTAGTTAATAAATCAGTATTCTGAATATGTATATGTATTTAGTCACTAATTAATGTATTTTGGAGCTGACTTTTTAATCTTTAACATTTTCTCTTTTTTCTGTCTTTATTAGTTCTGCATTTTATTAAAAAGGAAAAAAAAAGAAAAAAAGAAAAGAAAAGCATGATCTATTTACTACAATAATGTGACAAGAAAATAAACCTAAAAGAAGTGTTGTTTCACTCACCCGGTGCAGTCCTCTGTGCTCCACTCCTGAGCAGTAGTTGCTGTCTAAAGAGTTAAATCTCTCTCTGAGTGGAGCCTGATAAACAGTTGAATGCAACACCTCTGGGGGGAGCGAGTTGCTCCGTGCATCTTCTCTGTGGTACAGCTGTGATAACAACACAGGTAAAAGCTAAAATGATTGTGTACAAACAATGACACTGAGTTCAGATGAATACTTCAAGACCTTCTCCATCACACGCACTGTCATGTAGCTGAAGCTAGAGACCATTTATCAGAACCCCAGCATTTTCACTCCAACTATATTCATATTCATATAACTATACTATGGGCCACGACCAGACTCCAGACACATTAAGTAACACTGGAGAAATGAAGTGGCCTAGGACTATGTTTAAAGACAAGAGAGACACGAGAGGCTCAGCTCAGGTGTCGCCAGCCTCACCTGTGGCCTCCACACCCTCCTGCTGTCGTACAGAGGGGCGTAAACCCCATGGGCAGGAGCGAGGGGGCCATACTGAGGCTGACCCGGGTGGCCATGGAACGCAGGGTGACTCATTCGCTCTCTGAGCGGGTGCGGCGTGTACCCCGAGGAGGAAGAGGAAGGTTGGTGTGAGGGCTGAAGATCCCCGGGGAAGGAAGATGGCGGCGGGCCCAGTGAAGGAGG
The DNA here is from genome assembly GCA_000787155.1 of Scartelaos histophorus. Lineage (NCBI taxonomy): Eukaryota > Metazoa > Chordata > Actinopteri > Gobiiformes > Gobiidae > Scartelaos > Scartelaos histophorus. Next base: position 1,952 of record JACN01062591.1, on the reverse strand, counting down.
AAGAGAGGATTCTGGGACATTTGTGGAGCGAAGGAATCGAGTCATGCACGTTTTGTGTGGAGCATGAAGGGTGGAGGGGTAAAAGGAGCCTGCTGGAGAAGACAGGGAAACATATTATTAAGGTTATTGTTTAGAGTAAAAGTAAGAATTCTAATATAGTGCACAATTAAAATCTGTTTTGCTTATGAATAGCACTACTCACATGCTTGTTGAAACTGGGGAGAATCATAAGGTGAGTGGGCATCCTGGTAATACATGTCAGAGGCTTGAGAAGGGTGTGGTGCACGTGTTAAAAAAGGACTGTGTTTGGCCACTTTGGAGTTACCATCAGCACATCCGGCAGAGTTCAAGGGGGAAGACGCCAAAGGATGGTTTACAGGAGTTTGTGGAGGGGACATGGATTTTCTAAAAGAAAACAAATTGTGTCATTTTTTTCTTTTGTCTTTTCTATTTGTCTTCTCTCCTCATACATTATTCATTCACTGCATACTGAGTGGGGGTAATCTACCATAATAGCCACAGATGCCCCGGGGTAGACTGATGGAAGCAATGTAGATGAAGTGCCTTGCCTAAATACACCACAGTTTTCCCAGCGATTTGCCCCACTGCTCTGGAGTAATGTGAAGGCATTTTTTTTAGAATAAATCCATGGATGGATGGATGGTAAGGTGGTACTGGAGAGTTAAAACTCTAGGCCAGCTTATATATCCTATTGACAGCTAAACTGCCAATAGGATATCATATTTTATATTTATATTAATTTATTTTATGATATTTTTTTCCATACATAGTCTTAAATACATTATAAATATTTGATCACAAATATTTTTAATAACCGACTCTTACTGTTCTGTTGACCCGGACGATGCCCTGGTGGTGGCACACAGCTCACTGGATCCATTTGCCACAGTGGATTCACTTGGCACTGCTCTTTTGATGTCCTCCAGCATGTCTGCTCCTCTGCAGATGAGCTGAGGGTGGGTCAGGTTTGGTACCACCTCTATTACCGCAGTCTCTCCCAAGGCCTTGGAGCCCTGATCAGCCACAGCAGATACATCTGAGCCCTCAACAGTGAAAGTCTTACCCATAACTCCCTGCACCAAATGGAGGGAACGATTTAGACTGCCACTTTTCTTGTTCCTCAGACGAAACCTGTAAATAAGATAAAAACGAATAATTGCCACTACTAAAAGAAGATTACCAGTCAAAATAGTCAAAACAATTAAGAAGATACAGCATGTTGGCTACCTTTTTCAGTAGTAATTGTTAGTATAATATTTTTTAAATCAAAACGTTCAATGGTTGTGCGAGAGAGTGCATACTTCTCCAGTTCATCCTGAGTGTGTGCAAATGTACAGTTGGTTCCTCGGGGGCAGCCTCCCTGTTGACGCAGATCTCTGCACATACTGGTCTTGTACTTGCTGTTAGCCTGAGGCTGCAAAAACAACATGAACATAAAATAACTTAAAACATGTTTGTTTAATCATGGACCAAGCACAATATGCTTTGGGGTTATTAAAACAGCATACCTGTGGAGCATCATGGCTCTTCTTACTAAAATTCTGTATGAATTCAACAAGTCCATGAACCACTTGTTTTACAGCCAACATCACATTTTCCAGCTCCTCCCATGAAGGTGGTGGTGCATCTGCACAGAGAGCAATGAGTAAGTTAGGCTGTGGTAAGATTCATGTAAATAAGATTAGATAGAGCAATATATGCGTAGTTTGCATTTAGAAAGAATAGAGCGATTGTGCACAATGCTGGAGACAAACCTGGGTTGTGGTCTATGTTAGCAAGCAGCTCCAGATTTGGTCTCAGACTGGTTAGGTTCGCTGGGTCTCCAGTTCTTTGCAAAACTATTGTTAACTCCTGCACACTTTTGGCAAATGACTCTGGAGACTGCAACTAAGAAAACACAAGTAAGAGAGAATTTAGTCTTCATATATCTA
>JACN01023303.1:0-15646 GCA_000787155.1 Scartelaos histophorus | reverse complement strand
AATGTGTGAACTCCCAGAATCAGTGGGTTGCTTTCTCTATCTATCTATCTATCTAATACTACTACTACTACTACTACTACTACTACTACTAATAATAATAATAATAATAATAATAATTATTATTATTATTATTAGTTTGTAGTAGTAGTAGTATTAATATTATCAAGGTCTTTGGCATACATCCACCCCACGACACAATTTATTTTCTAAAAGTGAGTTCTTTTTTATAACACTTATAACACTAGTTGAAAAGCTGAAAGTAAAATGTGTTCATTTAGTTTCACGTCTCAATATGAGCAGTACTTTCTACATAAAGGCCTATTAAAATTTGTCATTTGGAACTATGCCAACAATTTTTTGATGACGTTAAACTTACAAATCCCCTGAGAGTGTTGGTGTGAAGTGTGTGGCCCAGAGAGGATTACCTTCAGCCATGTGTAAAAACTCTAGACAGTTACCGAACCAGTCGTCCAAAAACTTTTTATGTAACTTCTACAAATGAATTAGGTAACAAGTGAACCCTGACTCTGCATGAAAGGACTAGAATCATGAGTCTCATTTTCAGCCAAGTGTGAAAGTCTGGACGACTTCAGGAACCAGCACAATGATGACTCCCTCTGTAATGTTGACCTCTTAGCATGTGTGGCGTCTGTTATTGATACTGCAGTGACATCATGTTGGGGTGGGGGGGTCTAAACATTACACCATTGGAGATGCATGTAGCGGTTACCATGGTGACACAATGCATACATTAGCAAAGTGACAAAAAGCATTTTAAGTCTAAAAAAAAAGCCTAAACAAAACAAAAAGAAAACCACACAAAATAGCTTTAAACAACACATTTTTCAGGAGCCTGTAATCAATATGAATGTTCATGGTCCTTTTTGGGTGTTTCAATCATATCATTGTTGTCTTTCTATGACCTCTTGTATAACTGTGATTTTAATACTTTTATACTTTTCTATTTTATTTTGACTTGTGCACATACATTTATATAATTAGGCTGCTTATTAAGAATGTATTATTACCATTCATTTGTTGTTATTGCATCATATTATATTGTGGTGAGTGAGCTACTGTGTCCAAATAATTTCCCTTGTGGACCAATAAAGTTTGTCTAAGTCCAGGTGTAAGTTTGATTTTCAATTTAAAAAAAAAGATGACAGTGACTAAAGCCATGTCCCAATTTGAGGTCTGCAGTCTTCAAAGGCCGGGTCCTTCTGGTCAGATTGTGTTAAAAATAAAGCTTGGATTAAGTTTAATTTGAGTAACAGAGCTCCTACCAGAGTAGAGCCTTGAGTTAACACTACACTCATGTTGATGACATCAGCTGCAATGTATAAATACAACTGTTTAAAGTCAGTTTGGCAAGGGGAAGAGATCGGATCACATCTCTAAGGTCCACTTTGAACATTGTCTTTCGGATTAACTGTTGCTCAAGATCTTGAAATGCGATGCAATATGACTGTGGCCTGATTAAAAAACACACTCAGGGGTTTAACAGCATGGGACCAGACTGTCTGCCACTATACCACATGCTATTTCTGAACCTCATATTTAATGAAAATACAATGTTTAGGCTTCTAATCAGCTCATTTGAAAATAAAGCCTTCACTTAGATTTAATTTTGATTGTCTAACTACAGTTAAAGGAGAAAGCCTGGTCAGGATCTCTGCAGAATCTTGCTGGAAAATGTATCTATGAGGGAAAGTATGGGAATAGTATGGGAACCAAACCTGAGACCTTCTTGCTTTGAGGTGCACAGGGAAAACAAAAAAATTAAAGCTCACAAAACAGAAACACAAACAAAACAAAAAAAGAGTTTATCTGTCCTTTGATCAAAGTGTTCAATTTGATTTTGTTTTGTTCCAATCATCTCTATTGAAGTCATTTATACAATAAAAACATACAGACTGGTGCAAACTAAAGCTCTTCAGTAATGCATTTCTTTCCTCCAGACTGTTGTTAGCTAACCCCTGTTAAAAGTGCACTCAGTAACCTTTTGTTTGGGAGTCTGTCACCTGCTTGTTTCTATGGATATGTCATTGCTCTGCCTGGAATGTTCCACAGTATGACATTAAACTGATCTACATTACATTTATTCAATTACAAGTGTTTTTATAGCTGACAAATACCTAGAAAAACAGGCATTCTGAGTCTGACCTGTAACTTGGTCTGGTTTGGTCTCCAAGGAGAAAAGCATTTGACAGACCGTCCACCAGAAAAGTTACACAATGCACCTTTAATGTTACAGCTCTGTCTGGCTCAGTTGCTTATGCTCCAGTGCGCCGTTAGTGGGATAATGTTTTAATAAGCTTAAACAAACCCCCATGGCGCACTCTGCTTACGGGAAGGTAATTGAGTCACTGTGTCTCATGGTCAGCACAGTCACTTTGAACATCACATGCTTTTATTGTGAAGAGCTCCATAACATCTGTCCACGGTCTGCCCAACATGTGTGCACGCTCCAGGCCAACATTTGAACACAATCATCTTTGCAGGACGTGTACAGTTCTCTGTGTTAGGTTAAGGTGCTTCAAATGAGGACACATTTTAGGGGTTATAAAAGTAACTGTGCAATTAAACTATGATTTCATGCAATCCGACAGTTCTCTAATTAGCCCCGTGAAGGTTGTGTAATTAAATAAATAAAAGTAGGGTCATTTAAAAGTGGTTAAAAGTAAATATGTAGCTCTCTTTAAGATGCTCAAAAACACTTTACATTCACTTCAGCCGATAAACTATTCCTGTTGCCATAGCTGCCCTGGGGTAGGCTGATGTAAGTGTGGCTGGCATCTCCAAACAGCACCAATCATTCACCCAACTTTGTAACTTTAACTTACCTGATCATGGTTGCACACACTGTTGACAAAGCAGTGAGTCATATCTGTTTTACCTCCACAAAACTCCACCTGTGCAGTTATACATTAGCTAGGGTTATGTCAGAGAAGAGAGTCAATATTTAGCATTTATAACAGGCAGTAAAAGAAGACCATATGCTCAGGGCCTGCTGATTTGCACAACATCTGTTGTATGTGGGTCTTCTCATGTTACCTGCACTGTACTTAGTTTCTATACTTGGTCCCAAGTTGTAAATAAGTCATAGAAGTCTTTAGCCTGGCTCCAGAAAGTGATCTCACAGATGAAACTGGAGCAGACAATTGCTTGGAACTTTGGGGACTGATTCAATAAGATTCTAGTTTCTGGTGGATCATATTTTTGGTTTGAGTCCAGTTGTACATGTGATGTCACTAACGTCACGTCTGATTGGCTCACAGTTAGAGCCCACATGACTACTGTTATCTGATTGGCCCTAAAATGGTCATTGTTCCTTATGAAGAAATAGCTCATGGGTTTTCTGAGCTCTTTTGCTGTGGTAAACATGTTGATCTTTTTAAGGTGAATTTCTTTTTCTGCCTCTGCCCATTTTTATCAGTTTGTTTTGCTGGTGCAGTCTAGTTTTTTCCTTTGATCCTTCATATGGAAAAGATAAGAGTATGAGTTTTCCTGGCTTTTATAGAGCCTTGTCATTCAGCAGTGTTTGAACACAAATCCAATAGCCTTCACTTTAACTGATTTACACAAAGTGCTTAAGATAAGAATCATATGTGACTCATAGCTTTGCATAGATCTGCAGGTGTGCTGCAAAAAAGAAAAATTAAGTTATTTCTACATGAAAACAAACAAATTACTTTCACTTTACGATAAATTTAAAGGTGATGTAATAGTGGGCAAAAGATCTTTACAGTTTCTTATAACCGAAAAAACACAGCTCTAATAAATGCATTTTCTATTTGTAATTGTACTGATATACTTAGTTCATAAAATAATTATTAAAAACTGAATTTGCACATTGCATAATTTTTATTTTTCTAACATACAGTTCACTGGAGTCATGACGTGTGGGGTATTTTCCACTGATCTAATGCTGATCTCTTTTGCAGTCTTTGACACTGGTCCAGGGTACAACACTGCTTGGCCTGTAGAGACACAGTGTGTAGCCAGTATGAATTGTTGTCACTGACGTGCTTTAAGGCTACCAGCAGTTAGCCTGGTCGCTGATTATGTAAGGCTCTTCTGCTTGCTTCCTGCCTGCTCCACTCCTCACCCCACACTGTGCACTGAACTTTTATTCATAAACATAGATAACACCTGCTCCAGAACTCCTCTTCTCTCTGCACACAGGGGAAAAGTACAAGATTCAGCATGCTCTGGTTTATATCCTAAGCTTGTTTGTTGTCCTTTCCACTCTCAGCGAGCCTGCATTGTGTTCCAATCATTTTGACGTGCAGTCTTATGTTTTAGCTCTGGGTTTAAACTCAGCGTATATCTGGAGAGGTGCTTTTCTTCTTGCAGTGAGTTCACATGGAGGCTGTGTTTGTTCGCTGAAGCCAAAAGCAGGGTTGCTCTTGGTGATTGATTACCCACTAATCACACACTACCAAGGTAACATTCATTGACTTTGTTTCAATGTGTGGTCTGTCTCTCTGCAGGTAAGGCGACCCCCAGGAGCGATCACTTGACGTCGGACTCTAGCTCTCCTGTTGATCATCATTATCCTGAGGAAATCACTGCTTCCATTTTTAGTGCTTAATTGCGGAAGCCATTATTGTGGGGCACAAAGACATGCGGCCCTAACTAGAGCTAAACTATCCACACTGACCTGGAGACCTCAGCCTCCAGCAAGCTTTGAAACCTGAGAAAGCTGTGGTGACCCTTGACCCCAGAGCCTTCCACCTCCCACGGTAGAGCAGCCCAACAGCCCCCCCCTCGGACAGGATGTGACCTGCATAGAGTGCTCCATAGGGGGCTATGACCCCAGACACTGTCCAGACTACGTGTCTGCCCAAAGCCTGATGTGAGAGTGACAGTGTGATAGCAAAAGCTGACAACAAGATACTCCATGTTCAGATAAGTGCTCAAAGAAACAGTATCACAAAGCATCTTCAGATCAGCCGCAATAATGCACCATAATACTTGAAGCTCACTTGTGACAGCATTTCTGACTGCACATTTTACAGCTCACTGCACTTGGTGGCACAAGATAAGCTATCAGCCAGAACTAAATGACTCATATTTAAGAATAATTACACAGATTTAGCTGTGCTATCTACTTTGAAGTTCCACCAGGCAATATTGTTTATCTCCGCAGCACATGATAGAGCAAATAAGAACTATAATAATGATAAGACAGACATCTCACGGAGGGAAAAACTGTGCTGGGTTATACATTTACTGTAAGAAGACATTTCAAACTCATTTGAGTTACTCCCTGCATGAGAGAAGCTCATCATGTCATTCTTTATAATGCTCCCAGATGTGGAGAATCATGTCCTTATTTACCTTTGTGTCACTATTTATTTTAAAGACTACATCACTGAAAAGTACCAGCCTGGCTTCACTATTCATTTCAGGTGCTTTGATGATTTTGATTGAGGTGTTTTTGTCCATTTTCTTTTTTAACTGGGCCTGTCCATTCTTTCTCTTTGTCGTCCTGCAGAGCATCAGCCAACAATACGTCAAGAGAAGATTGTTAAGAAGACGAAAAGGTTTTGAATGTGTGGGGTACGAGCCGCTGACGTCTGCTGTGTGTCAGCAACAAAGCTGCTTTCCCCGCCACCACCGGGAGAACAAAAGCTTGCTGCAGGATTTAACTAAGTCCAAATAGCTACACTTCAATGGTGAAACGTTTTGTTCTGGGAAACACAAAGAACACGTCAGTGTTGGGAAAAGTAGGACACTACTTAAATTTAATTATTAACACTATAAAATGAGGTTATTTTGCAGCCAATTTTCCTCAACAGTTACATTTTATGGTACTGCCAAGTGTGTTGCTTTGTGTGGTTGTTATTATTTCACCAATGCATATTTGATCACTTTTTGTTTTGTAAACAGGTGGAAACATAACCATCTGCGTTGGCAGATTAAGGAGAGACAGATCAAACGTTAAAATAGGTGTATAAAATAAAACTTGATTCATAGAGTAGCTTGTACCATGTGGTTCTAAATGAGGTGCATCACAGTGAAACTGTGAAATCTACTTTATGATATTCAGATTTAGTAAACTTAGTATGAATATAAACTCAGTGCACACTTGCTACTGTGGGAAGGTAAACTCATATGAGATGTAAGTATTGCTGTTACTGGCTTTGAGTAAAACTGCCCTTTTGAGCACAGAATATGAGACGACTATAGATACACAGACAGATTATCCCATACTGCAGTCTCCTAATTGCTCTCATTACTGTGTAGTGTTTGGTGAATGTGGACCACTCTGACCTTGGCCTTTGAAATGTTAGAGCCTGGCGTCTTGAAGCTGTGCACTGAGGAGGAGGAGGAGGAGGAGGAGGAGGAGGAACAAGCCCTCTCCTTCACGTTGTGTATGAATGAATGTTTCTGTGTTGTGCTTTTGTGGGAGTCAGTGGATTTAGAATGGACCATGTGACCTAGAGGCACACTGACACACACTCACTATTCTGTTGTGTTGACCATCTCGTGCCTTTGACCATCTTTGCAGAGAATCGCTCAATACTGCATTTGTTACAGCAACTGGTGGTAAATCACTTTCACTTTTATAGTGTCACATTTTTATGTATTCATCCAACTTCTCAGCTTTCTCACATAACAGAATTAAGATATGTCCTTGGGCTCAATAGGGGAAATATCCGATAACCCAGTGAAAGTATAAGTCAAATATGCATCAGGCAAAGTCATAATATGTTGTACAAGTTCATGCATGTCTGCTGAATGTGTTTGTAGTGACAGCATGGTGTATTCTAAAGGCTTCTCAAACTGTGGTATAGACACAAAGAGAATATTAGATGTACAGGTAAGGCTTTCTGAAAAGGTTAAAAGTAGTGGGTTCGATCTTGTCTGTCAATTTAAGATTTTGTTATAAATAGTGATGGAAAGGACACTTTGAAAATGTATTTAATTACAGAATACCGAATACCTGCATTAAAAATATGTATTTTGTAACATATTCTGATACATGAGCCAGTCAAAGTACAGTATTCTGGATATATTGTTGTATTGTTCTAAGTAGTATTTAAATTATAGTGTAATTAAGAGCAGTGCTTTATATTTTTCTAACTATTATTGTGCAGTTCTGTGTGATCAAATCCTACTATGTATTTCCTTTGATGTTACCTTTGAAGTAACTGTAACTTACGTCTCAATGGAGATAGAGCACAGCATTTTTCTGTCATTATTTTGAGGGTTTGCTGGAAAAAAATAGAGTTGGTAACGTAAAACTAAAAATACCTTACCTAAAAATGAACTTGTAACTATAGAGAAAATATATTTTACTCTTGTCTCATAGTGTCTACCCGGTGACAGCACCAGCCAGCTGCAGAGGTCCCAGACTCACTCTAAACATAGAATGACACTAGACTGGTCATGCCTCTCTCATCACATTATGCTGCATACCAACATGTCTGACTACTGTCTTCACCTGACTGTACGGCCCTACACCATCACTGTAGTTTTTAGATAAGTCATTCTATTTAAAAGCTCATAACTGCAGTGTCGTGCGTCAGGTGGAAACTAATGTTTGAACAGGGCTGTCATCAGGATGTGTGTCTCTTCCTTTACCTGGAAACTGATGCTTTAGTGTGACTGTATTGTTCCATAATGGGTTGTTATGAAGCCGCTTTGTCTGCAGTTGGAGAGTTAAGGCTGAAGTGACTAATTACTACTTTTATTATGTACGGGGGGGCATCAAAAGGAAATATAGGAGAGGAAGTGCCACGGTAAGGGGGTATAATTAGCCATCAGGTGCTGTAAAGACAGTCAGAGGTGAGACAATTCAAAGTACTGTCACCACCAAATATTATACTTATTATCATTCAACTGAACTTTAATTTCAACATACTATTACCAGTGCTAGTATTGCATAGTATACGTGTACATTCTACCTCTGCTATTCCTATTGAAGTTATGGCAACATGACAACAATTACTGCACTATTTACAGCCTTAATAAAGCATTGACAAGGCATAAGGGACAAGTGGTTTAAGACTGATCTAGGCTTAGTAACTACTTAATGAAAAGTGCATTGTGTAACTTTTCTAGTGGAGGTTCCTTAAACATTTTTATCTTCATGGAGTTCAAACCAGACAAGGGTTATAGGTCAATGTCTGTTTTTTTAGGTATTTTTGAGCTATAAAATTGAACCACCTGTAATTTAATAAATGTTAAGTATCTTCTGGGCAGAGCAATGGCATATTCATAAAAACAAGCAATTATGGACCCTCAATCAAAAAGTTACATAGTGCATCTTTAAAGTTATTGGCGTTGTCACTGTTTCTGTCGCTGTATTTCTAGTCAGTTTCGTTGTACTGCTCCTTCAACTACCAAACTACAACCACCTCCACTGTATCACCGAACCACATATTTAAACTCTCTGCAAAACCACATGTTAATATCAGCTTACTTTTCATTGCACCCATGGGTGTCAGAAGCATATGTCGACACAGGACATGTTGTAGCCCTTCTCCCCCTGTCCAAAAAGCTTTATTGATGAGTTTGTGAAGTGTAGATAAACAAGAGGCTCTGTTCTCTTGTCCTGACACGCTGCAGATTGGAAAGACAGTGCACAGTATGTCCGCCCATATGCATTACTCGATCCTTCCATCACTCCCACTGTTACATAACCCCCCGCCCAAAACCTCTGCACTCAAAGTACCATTCACTGAACAATGGGTCGACTGATAGGCACACATGCGTACCCGCCCACCGGCCTCTGCCTACAAGTCCCACTTTGAATTCATCAATGTAAGGATATGAACTTTAAGTATACATCTACAGTATCAGAAAGAAACAGGGCCTCAAAAGCTCCTCACACAAATATAGAATGATATATGAGCCTGCAGAGTTATATAAATGCAATGACCTACTTGAGATCTAGGGTCCAGAGCAGATGCAGCACTTTCCAGTAAGACTAACAATCTTCTGCAAGGACATATAAGGCCACTGCGCAATCTGTGTTATTGTTTGCAGTTATTTATGAAATATTCTATATACAATTATTTTAGATGTACTTTTAAAATATATAATAACAAGTACATTGAACATCTTAATTTTACGCATGCCTTTATCCAATCATAGTTTATATTTTATAATTATTATTTATAATGTTTGCACCATATCACTGAAGCAAGTTTCTAGTGTGTAGATTTTGTTCACTGTAAATGGTATTCAAAGATTTTCTGTTTCTAAAAATAATTAACTGAATTTGTACCTAAGTACCTCTCCGAAAGTTTGTAGTTTAGTAGTTTAGTTGGTAGTTTAGTTTACTTGAGAAATTACAGCCATAATGTGCCCAAAAATGTCTCAACTTGCACCAAATAAACAACTTCGAAGCTGTTAGCTAAATGCATAAACACCAATACATTATTAAAACAATTATATGTACTGATTTATGTAAATGAGTCACATGGAGTTTAAAAATAAACCTCTGTCCTTTTTTGCACGTTTTATGTCCATGACCAATCTATGGCTGTGACTGTTTCACAAAGCGTAAGGCAAAATGGATTACTGTTTTATTATCGCCAAGAATCAGTATTTGCTCATTTGTTAATCTTCAATCTAATTTACTTATCCACTAAATAGCATGTTCTTTGACATTACAATCACTAACTTAATTAACTTATTAAACTCTTCTATGGGATGGCTGGACAGCTGCATATCCTGCTAAAACAGAACTCACATTACACACTTGTTGTTCTCTGTAGAAAGAGTTCAGTTCAGTTGTGTGTGTGTAGCTGATGGAAAGTGTTGCTCCGATACGAGCTGCTTTATGGGGCTGCTGATTGACTTTGGCCTGGGGCTGCAGACACTACAGATGACATAACCAGGGGATGTGGTGGAGGGGTAAACGGTGACTGTGAGGGTGCACCCCCGGCAGGAAAACTCTGGGCTTCAAGGAGAGAAAAAAACTAAAGAGGACACAAGCCAGGAAATGGGAGGTGGTCTGGAGTTTGAGAGATGTTATTGTAAATCTTCTTGCGGTGCATAAATTCTGGACCATAAAAAGTGTCACTAGCTGCAAAAGACTTACTGTGGTTCAAGTGAAAGTGGGCCGTGCTGACGTCAATGCCTTTGCCTAAAAAGGGGAACTGTAAATATCAGATCCTTTTGGAAGGCGTTGCTTTATGGGGATTAGGCCTTACAAAGCACACCTGCTTAGAGAGGCTGCATGGGCCGTTACCCTGCCCTATAAAGGATACGGGACCTGTGAGTGGACTTTGGACCTTTATGAAACACTTTCCAGTAGTGCAGATAAGACCTGTAACTGTATATGTGGAAACGGCTTGAGGTCTTAAGAGCTCAACAATCCATGCGTCCAACTGTGGAACAGATCTAACCTTTTTATCAGACGACTGTAACCACATGAAGGTAGATAAGCCAAAAAGTGGTGTTCAAGTACGAGTTATCAAGTACCTCAGTATAATATCACTCAAGTAAGAGTACAAAGTAGCAAACCATGGAATTACTCAAGTAGGAGTAACACGTATTTGTATAAGAGCAACTGTCTGGGCATGCCATCGGATTTATAGTTTGAAGTTAATGTAATCTGAAGGAAAAGACATCAGTAATAAATGTCTAGCAAAGTCTGGTATTCTTATGTAATATCATGAAAAAGGAGAAAAACAAAATCGTAGCTGAAGGAGCGATGCAAGAAACTCATTCACATACTTAAGTAATCAAAACTTTTACTCAAGTACTGATGTTACACTGCCAAATATATTAGTAGAAGTAAAAGAACTAACCTGAGAAATGGCACAAAGCACTACCTTTACTAACTGATCTTTGTTTTATAAAAGGTAAAAGTTCTACACCAGATGCCCTTTCTGACATGACTCTATGACATGAATCTATGTACACAAGTTGGCTCTGGAGAATATTAAACTAGTTTTCTGTTGATTGTTGCCAGATTAGACAGATTAGAGCTCAGACAAGACAAAATGTTAATCAAATCTGTGTGGCAGGTGATTGAAAAAGAGAAGCAGATTACACGGAAAGGTTTAGTCTACACAGAGTGGACTTTGTTTTCCAATAAGACATTTGACATTTCTATCTGGTTTACTGGTGTAAAGGAGAGAGGGAGATTAGTCACCCCTCAGGGCCAGTGAGGGCACACAAGAGCAGTGTCAGTCCACTCAGCCCAAAGCCGAGAACAAGGCTTTATGCAGCTCAGTGGTAATGCCTGCAAATCAGATTTAAAGATGCATGACACATAGATTTCGCAGCATGATTATGTCATGTCCTAGATTTATTTTTATTATTTATTTGTATGATTAATTATTGTATTTACAGGCTCCATGTTGTCCCATTGTTCGTGCAAATGTGTTATACACCTTGTATGTAAATACTAATGACCATTTGTAAAGTGCATGTGACTAGGATCAAAGTTCTTCCATTTGTGTTTGATTTGAGTCATTTACGTCAGTTCATATTGACAGACTTTCAAATGCCAAACAGAAGAGGTAAACAAGCCCTTACAGCCTGACCAAAATACACTCAAAACTGTGAGTCACACATACTCAATGTAAAATACACACGCTCTAAGTATACTTCTAAAACTGCACTTGACAGAAAAAAACTTTGAAGTTCATTAGCTCTCTGAACTTATACTTAATCATTTTAATGTTGATCCAAAGCAAGCTATTTAAATGGCTCTATTTACTCATATAAAACATATTTAAAGATGCACTGTGTAACTTTTCTGCTAGAGGGCCTGCCAGTTACGTGTCTCCATGGAGATGTTATTGCTTTACCTCCAATATTTTCCAATCTAAACAGAAACAGGCAGGAGACTCCACCAGGACAATTTACTGGTAAAGAGGTGACTCCACTTACTGTAAGAATGCATCCAATATTTTCCAATCTAAACAGAAACAAGCAGGAGACACCACCGTAAGATTTTTTTAAATTTATTTTGAAGTATTAAAAACACCCATAATTGAATAAATACATCTTCCATAAGTTGAATACCATATTGTAGAACATTACAGGCAAAGCAATAACATCTCAATAGCAGAACTCCAGCCTGAATAATATATTCACACACATCTCCTTGTTTTTTGTTTATCCCACCTCTGCTTTGAGTTTTTATCATCATATGTCCTCTAAGGTCACACTTCTCTTTACACAAACTCCCAAATACAGGCACGTGTCTTTGAGCATATAGACATTTGGATTTTGTAACCTGCAGCTTTGTTGTTTTGTTCGAGTGCACCTCCACCACTATCCGCCTCTCTGGAGATGTTGCTTCATTTCCCATGCACTGCTGTGATTATCGGCCATCCCTGCCATCTGCTCGCATTCCTCTCATTTCTCAGAGTGTCAGAGGAGAGTGGCCAATGATTATGACATTTAATACAACGCTGTTCCTAAGGAAGTCCACCTGGGCCCTGGTTTGAGCGTGAGAAACCCCTGACAACTGGCTGTCCAATGGTACGGCCGTGTCCATATGTCCACATGTAAGGAGCACTCAGGACATATGCAGGGACAAGTGCAAACATACATGTGGGGAGGTACATGGAAGAGGTGGTGTGTGTCACAGGGAGCAGGGTGTCCGGTGGTAAGCAGCTCTCCAGTTACACACAACATCTGCCACACTGGATGAGGCTGACCACCGAAAATGTAAAAAGAAGGACAAGTTGTTGAATATGGCGGGACTTGAGCTCATTGAGAATAACTGCAAAAACACTGCATGATATTTAGTTGTACTGAGAAACTAGAATAGTTCATACAGTACAATAGTACAAATAGAGTTCAAAGGCAATGTGGAGGCTAAGCAGCTACATGGTAACAAATATCCATAATGAGGTTGTTTTAAGTCCAAAAAACACATTTAAAACAAGATTCGACAAAATGTTTTTATATCTTGGTGGTTTCAGAAACAATTTTAGAATAAAATTATAGGTCTTGTGACCATGTCGCTAATTAGCCCTGAGCGTGCAAACTTATATTATAATCTTATATTATATTATTTGTCTATGGGTCTATAGAAAAAATACATAAGAAAATAAGAAAATGCATTTGTGGAACTGAGGAGTGGATGGTTGTTTCTATTTGTTAATGGTTGAACTACTAGTGCCTCTGTCATCAGCTCTGATCTTAGTCTGATCACAGAAGTAGATCAGAGTTGCTCTCACACACTTGCCCCTCCCATCTGACTTATGAAAAGCCACTTCAGTCACAAAGTGCAGTCATTAATATCAAAAGAGACTGAATAGCGCAAAACAAAGTGATGTGTTACAATAACGAAAGCATTTTTTTCAGTCAGTACCCAGTGTATCAACTGTCTCCCCTGAGGTTTAAACCTGCATTCTCCTGGAGCATATACTTCCTACCAACACATCAGCCAGACCAAGCTCCTGGCACAGTTCTCAGGGAGGAGGCATAACTTCAGAAAGGCCAACCATGGTAGGGCTAAATCAGATTAGAACAGTGCTGCTGTAGAAAAGTGTTCAAAATAGGAGCTCTGATATTTAAAAGAAAAAAATAATTTAAAGATGTTATAGTTGTGTCAATATGTTGTCTGTAATGAATGTGTTTTTAAAAGAAAAAAATAATTTAAAGATGTTATGTCTGTAATGAATGAGTTTTTACTGCAAAGGGTAAATAAACTAACCTAACCTATGTTCTTAAAATAAATGAATAAAATATCTGCCCAAATTCTAACATTAATTTTCTGGATTACTTTGATTTTGTTTTATTTTGTTATTATTGCTTCAACACAACATACACATATAGAAACTTGAGCCAACCACATTACTTCTTTGTAATGGAAAAAAAAATCCTCCACACATTTCAGCATAATGCACTCTCTGAACTGGTGCCAGAAAGTGTTCTAATCTCCTGTGATTTGGTGTAATTAAAGAGAACACACAGCCATTCATTTCAAAGAAACATTTTACAACAAGATATTTTCCCAAAGATTGCTGTTTATCTAACCATGTGTGCCGTTCTCCACACTTTATCTAGCATCAGTTCATCATGGTGTGCGTCTGTGGGGGGGATTCCAATGGTGAATGACATGAATAGTTGCCATTGATGTACGTCCTTGGGCTTCTTTACTGCTATAGGTAAACTCATCCCACCCAGGTCTTGTTGATCGTGCTACTTTGTGCTGCCTCATTCTCTCTTTCTGTTTCCACTCGTTCACCGGCGTGTTTATCTGTAAACTCTGTTTTCATAGGCACCAGATCTGACGGGGCACCAGGTCATGTCAAAACCAGAGGCACAGATCAAATGAACCAGGATTACAAGTATTTGGAAGTTGACAAAATATGACAAATACACACAACCCTCTGAAATCCCCAGGTCCGCCACTCCCCTTCTTTCTGAGTGGACCAAGGGTTAAGTGCAGGCGAGTTACATTTTTCAAGAAGCTGTTGTAACAAGAATCAAGGCTACAGTGAAAAAATGTAAAGTAAATCATAAATGTTGAGGACAAAACTGAACTGAAGCCCAACATTTATTTATTATGAATTGTGTTAAACTCTCATCTTGTCTCAATCGTGTGGATCCAATCTGGTTTCTTATCTCATCTCACCCTTCCCCAGAACACTGATGGTGGTGAAGAGGAAAAGCCTGAGGGGGCTGAATGTTCTGCTGCTGTGGTGGAGATGACCAAACTAGACCAAAGTTACAAGTCAGATCTGTGAAGAGGCAACCACTCACTGTCATAATAGCTATTTTTCTAGCATTTTGAGCTATAAAACCACCTCCAATTGAATAAATGTAAGGTAGGACTGTTTAATGACATATTGTGCAAGCAGAACAATGACATATCCATAGAAAAAGACGGGATCCCAATAAAAAAAAAGTTACATAGTGCACCTTTAGTTTTTTGATCCATGACTATTTAATCCCTTACAAAATTCAATGTAGCATGGGATCCTTTAGTCAGATTATAACACTGCCTAATGTGAGTATACTGTATAAGACCTGGAACACTCTTTTGTAGAGATAAAGAGAGATTTACAACCATTGAGCAGGATCAGTCTATCTCTAGTTCATCACTTCCCCACACGCCAATGTTATCACTCCAGCCTGCAGCTTTAACTGTAATTGATTTTAATCAGGAGTCCATCAGTACAGTCCTGCCTCTAGGTACGAGACACAAGTGTTTTTTTTTTCCACTCCTCTGCTGGTATATCCAGTGTGACCCCAGACCCATTCACAGCACTTCACCTCTCCTACCATCCTCCGCTCTCTATATCTGCTCTGATCTTCTTCTCTTGCCCAACCTGCTTTAAGCCTGTCCCCTGTTGTCTTAGCCCCACACCCATCGCAGCCGTCCCATTCCCCAGGGGGCCCCCATAAGAGCCCAACTGGGTGGTCCTATAAGCCACCGCCCCCCCTTTTTCTTTAGGGTCAAAAGTCAGAGGTGAACCCCGACAGTGTGTGGGAACGTGCAGCGCTGTATATACTATAAACTGAGGTGGGGCAGGGCAAAGTATATGGATAAAAAGTTTGGACTGTCCTTCTCCTTCTAAAGTTGAAGGAAAAGAAATGTTAACAATATGTAAATATATTATGTCACTTTTTCTATTTAATGATATTATGTTGATCAAAAAATAATAATTAAAATTTTAAGACAATCTATTTACATTATTATTATTATTATTAT
>KN497511.1:8538-22284 GCA_000787155.1 Scartelaos histophorus | reverse complement strand
AAAATAAATTGAATTGAATTGAAGCCTGTTAAAATAGACTTACACTGTTGAAATAACTTAAAAGACATAGTTTTTAAATAAATATTTAATTTCCACAGTCAGTAACAGAAAGCCTTTTAAAAGAGCATCTGCCCAGCCCAAGGTCAGTGTGCTGCTGCTGCTAACTATCAGCAACATGCTTTATACCGCCACAAACACAAGAACCTATTCAGCTGCAGCTCACAAAAGCTGCCTACACCTTGGACAAGTCAATGGTCTTTTACACGGTGAAACAATAGTCCTGAATGCCTGGGCTGTGAACTGGACGACATGGTACCTCCACAGTCAATGAACTTTCCCTTGTAAACCAACTCAGAACCACACTGATGGTGAAACAGCTGTAGGTGGTCTTGTTCTGACAACTCAACAGGGCTTTTTTAAAAGTTTACTTCTGTAAATTAGTTTTTGTCTTGGTTTGAGTCGTCATCCATACTTTGTTTTATTTCTAACCAAATTTACCGTATGTAATATCAGAATTATACCATTACTCAAATCTTAAACCTACTTGTAAGCTGCCTATAAGGAAAAAAGAAAGGGGAAAAATCATATCTGACTGACAAAAAGCGCGAATTTCTGTAGAATCAATGAGCAAAACACAAAATACTGTTAATCTGAGGAAAGAGACATTTGATTTTGTTCTAAATTAATACGACCAATCAGTGTCTCCATTTCCCATATGTCACTGAAACACACACATTTTATTTCTGTCTGTGTTTAGCCTCTAGACACAGCGGGGGAGGTGAGATCTTCTGCATAAAATACAGACAGAACGACTCTGAATCTTACCCAGCCAGATACCCAGAACTCTTGGAGGATTCCCAGGCCCCGAAATAACCATGTGCCATATAATGAAGAAAAATCTGTCACAGGAAATTGGGACAGTAACCCAATTATCGCATACGCACTGGGGAAGCAGAGCCCGGGCAGGTTGTAACACACTTTCAACCGGCTCGTGAATGGACGCACATCATAAAGGGAGAATCGCATTAAAAAAGATGGACTCGTTGCGGTAGAGAACATGATGGCTGTGAGGGTGTGCGGTGAGATCATGTGCGTTCGGTGAATGAAGAACTGGGTCAGTGCCGTTCAGTGCCCCGGGTGGTTGGATGACCATTAAGAAGGATCAATCACGGGGTGTTAGAATGTGCATATAGAGGTTGAGTTTGCATGTGACAAGGGAAAGTATCGTTCGTGTCAGCAATTAACACTTGCGGCCTAATTCGTAAACGGTCATTTGTAAATAGATGTGATAAAAAACAATAATTTGCACTTCTAAAAATTGCATTTCAAGGTGGAAGAAAGACAGTGGCTCAAGTGGAACAGTGATCACCATAACTGGAGGATTAACGGTTTGATCCCTGCACCTATACACTTCACCCACCTTGCAAAGATGAAAAGTGGCAGATTGTTAGTTAATTAACTGTTTAATAGTGTCTTAGTCACTACAGTTTTGTATTAGTCGCCAAATGATTTTATAACAAAGAAAGTGAGTTAGCTGGAGTTTTGGCAGTGAATCGTCTGATTATTTTGTCTTGGCAAATACCACCACCGTCTAGTATGGGAACTGGGCAAACAAATAGTGGCACTTTCTCAGATTTTCATGCACAATATAAAACCATCTAGTTGCTTAAGGAGGCATTATACAGTTTAGCAGATGAGCTTCCTTTAATGATGGTTCATGGAAAGTTTCTTCTAAAAATACCAACATCCTCCTGGATCAAGAAGATACCGAAGAAGATTTATGATTTGTCGTAAACGCAAATTAGATGAAGTGATGCTGGAAGTGAGGAAGCACACGATTGGACTGAAGCCTATCACAAACAACAGACTCGGCTCTAAACAGGAAACCAGAAAGCTCTGGTAACTTCTATCCACGGAAACCATTCTCAACGCAGGAAGTAGAAAACAAGGATGCCAACCACTACCAGCTGGCAACATTCTACCAGAGAGGTTAACTGGGTCAGATTAGCCGTTTATCATGATGACCTATTAAGATACGCACAATGGGTAATAGGATTTTTAATGGGACAATGACTGGATGTAGCCTATACAGTTTTGATCAAATCTGCATATTTTTGTGTCTAAAAGTAAAACAACTGTGTCACAAAATGGCAAAACATTTTCCTTTATTCTCCTTTATAGCACAGTCTATTTAGCACACACAAATGTAATTGAAATTAACAGGTCAGTGTTTGCGTCAGTGTGTTATGCAGTATGACATCAATTGGTATCGCGTGGCTACAGCAGTCCTAACACGTGACAACGTAATATCGGTTATGTCCAACTTAAATCATACAATTAGCTTAGATACTGGGGCAGTCAGTGCGAGTGATGGACAAATACAATTGTAACTGAAACAAGATCAAATCATTTCAGATTGTGAATGATCCACATAATCATTCATGATACTCTCTGTAGTTAAGACATTTTAGCATTTTAACATTCTGTCGATATATGATTTAACTGTAACAGGCAAAGGCAAACTGGGTCTAATGACTTGCTCAAGGAGAAACAACAGTTTACTAATGACAGGAATTGAACTACCAAACATAGCATTAGTGGTTAGCTCTAGCAACGACTAAATCTTATGCATAATCCTTCTAAACTAAACTCGTGTTTAGGCAACAGCCAATGCAAACATCTGTCAAAACTTCAAAATGGTCAACACCAAAAAGCTCTAATGAACTTCCATCAAGACAAACACAGAGGAAACACAAAGTCACCAACAAAGCATTTTCACCTACCAATTGTCCAAGAGTTTGGAACAACAACCAGCCTGAGATCATGTTTAGTTGCCTTTTGAGTTTTGAGTCGCAAAGGAATGTGCAGCATGTCTGGACTCATAGCAACTATTGGTCACAAAGCCTTCCATGAGACTTTGAAAACCCACATCTTCTGAACTAAAGTGCTTCGAGAACTGCCAACAAAGGGCCCTAGCGCTCGCTGGAGTGAAGGTCTGGGATGAATACTAATGCTCCTCTGCACACTTGTCAAGCCCACTCGAGCTGTGTGCACCAGGTCTCAAAGCACAACATACTAAGATCGGCAGGGAAATGGACACAGTACTGGTGCTGAAGAAGCCTTGAAATGGGAATTTCCTCGCTGGTTAAACAGTAAACTGTCCCCCGATACAAGAAGTAAATAGATACATCACAAGAACTGTAAATACACGACTAAAATCTGTTTAAATACATGGGAGAAATTACATATGTGTTTTGCAGCTCATCCAAGCTGCTTCTTCAGGTTTCAAGAACTGAACTGAATTGAGGGATTACATGAACATCTACACTTAATACCAATTTTAGTAAAGGAAAAAAATCTTTTTAATGCACACAGCATCCATAGTGTACTGTTCTATCTTCAGATATTTATTGACTACTAAACCTAGATATTGATATGAGAAAGTATCAATGCTAAAAAAGTCACATCCACAGAAAACAAAATCTTTTCCTAAATAGCTTTAGAATGATCTTGAGCGAAATCAGAACAAGTAAAGGAGCACATAGACTGAGGGACTCCACATACTGTATATAAGGCCACATGGTAATATAAAAGAAAGGACTATGATTTCATATTGAGCAGTACTTACATCCTTTATCATGTAAGTCTAAGTTTTACAAACCTTCTTCAAAAAAAGTCTATGAGCTCCACAGCAGTTCTGGCAGAATAATAGTTAGATGTACGTAAAGCTTTAATGTTTCCAAACTGATACAAAATGAGTGTAATGAGTTTGATTTAAACTTTTAATTATCTTGCCAGGATGTAACATTGTATTGCCATTGTATAGAAACATAGATTTAGCACAAGATTTATAGAAACAGCCTCCCTTGGGTATTTTTTAGGTTTCAATGTCCCTTTATTTGATCTCATTCCCCATTGTTTTTATCAGCACCAGTATGTTATGTAAGAGTGCAGTCATGTCCTGCTGTTAATCAGGCAGAACAGAGAACGAAATGTGACCACTGCTCCCTTTATTCCAATGAAGTCAACACAAAGACAAAATCTATACAGTCACCGCAGATAAGAAAACGAGATTGCAATGATGTGGTTTTCAAGATTCTGCAGAAATACTGACGTAACTGGTGAAAAATATACTATAAACAAGGAAGAACTGATTTAGGCTACAGCATGATACTACACATTTAAAACTTAACTGTGATACTAAGGAATAGACTTGATATCAATACTGATTCTGTTCTTTAGACAACAGAATGTGATTTTCAACTTTTCAACTTTAAATCATAGTATATTCTTTTCCATAGTGTTCCATAGTGCTCCATGGGCATTATGCTTGTCTATGTAGTCTTATACTTGCTCTGATACAGCTCAAGATCATTCTAAATCTATTCAGGAAACGTTAATTTCCATTCAGTGTGACGTGATGCTCAGATGAGTATCTAGTTTCTATACTAGTTTTAGTATCGATTAGTATCTGACAGGGTTCCCACTCTTTTTCACTGACAAAATTCCTTTTTCCTTGACTTTTTCATGACCTTAAGTAAAATTTCCTTGACCTTACAGCAGCCTACATGTGTAGAATTTAGCTTTACTACTTTAAATATGAAATGTTAACCTTTTCCATCCATCCCCTCCCCCTTCCTCAGTGGGGGGTGGTAGAGAAAACTTCCCCATCATGAGTTGCATTCACACTACAGTGGCATACGAAATAATCCTAACAGCCTAATGATAACTTAACAGAACGCTGCAGAGATACTCAAATTTTATGACTTTTCCAAAACTTTCATTGAGTTTCCAAAAACTTTTCAAGGCCTGGAAAGTGATGTTTTTAATTTCCATGACTTTTCCAGGGTTTCCATGACCATGGGAACCCTTTTGGCAACCCTACAGTTTGCATTTTAGTACATGAAATTTAAAAAAAATGCAAATTAGTTAGCCAGATGCTTCTAATTCTAAGTTTCTAATGCTAACTATTGAATTAAGTTGGTTTAATTGGTACATTGATATCAAAATACCTTCTGAATGATGTGGCGAGATGAAAACTTGCTAATCACCTGTTATTATTTGTAGAAAGCAGTTGATTATTGCTTTACTAAGAATGAGGAAATAGCTAAGGTTCACTGGACATGAAAAGCGCAAACCAAACCTCTTGACAAATTATCCAAAAAAACTTTAAACTATGAAATATCTTAAGAATGCAAAATATTTCGAAACCTGACAAATAAAACATATTGTTAACAGATTGCATCATGACGCACTTTATGGGAGAATCTGAGAAAGTATGTGCATGTTTTCCCGCAGATAAGACCATTTTTTACAGTTTGATAACCAAAGAAATCCCAGTAATTATATTTTCCTGGCTCATTTATTACTACAAATCTTCTTTATCACAACTGACCCGAATTTAACCCCTGCCCGAAAAGTACCGCGTTAACCTTTCGTCAACCTCGAAGACAAGTCCCGCTATTTTGGGTTATTGCTCCATTTGGGTGCACACCAGGAGCAGTTTCCCATCCCGATAAATCACCGTGATTTACGTCGACAGCGCTCCTGGTAACTTTCACTACAGCTTATCTGCAGTGACCATATGAGTTAGTGGTTTCTTGCCGTCCCCCCAACACCACCCATCTCAATAATTCATTTATCTAAGTGGTGTCTTTATTATTGTGGTCTGTTTGTGGTGAACCGTATATCTGGGACTGACCACGTGGTGAGTTTACAAGGTGATTGGGGGATGATTTTGTTCCGTCTGTGCAAAATGAAATTAGACAACTTTGCAAAATGACTTGGTTTCTCAGCACAAAATGTCAAATTTAGGACTGGAACAAACCTACAGTGACAAGCTCTCAGAAAACTCATTAAAAAAAGTTGAATTGGCACATTTTTCATGGATTTTACTGTAAATTTACTGGATTTTACTGTAAATTTACAGGATTTTACTGTAACTTTTCATTCGTATCGTGACAACACTAATAGTTAGGCTCGTCTTTCCACATGAGCTCACCAACCCACCACATCCGGACCCAAAATTATCCCATTGAGTGAAGTGAACGTGACCTCACCTCTTCTTATATGTCCTCACTTTGTTTGTCCTCTCTCCCGTCCATCTCCCACTGTGTTAAGGAATAACAACAAGCCCGGTGTGTCCTGTACTCACCTTCTGTCTCAAATCCACTATGACATTTACTACATCTGTGCCCAAATCCCCCCCAAAAGACTGCAAATCCCCACAGCACAACACCTTTTTTTGCAATAATCCAAATAGCTTTCAAGTATTTAAGCATAATTATGTCCTATATACGGCCACCTGTCTTTTCAAACATGCAGTAAACAGCATTTGTGTCGCAGGTGCAAGGGGCTCTGCTTTATCTTTAATGAATGACTTCTGCTGGGTGGTTTGAACAATGGAGGGGGATGGAGGTGGGGTATAGTCGCCGTCACATGGGTCAGTTTGTATTGTTGGGCTTCCTGCATAGCTCAGGTTCTCTTCCTCTCTGGAACAGAACTATCAAAATAGTTCAGCAAAAGGATTTCAGATGTAACGCAATAATGAAAAGAAGTGTGGTATTTTCAATGTGCAAACTCTCAAGAGTTTTGTGAGATTTGCGTCAGAGTTTAGTCTGAAACATTGTAGTGATATGGTAATGCTAGAAAGAGTTCAACCATTGATAAAGGCTTGTGATGACTCATTTGGTTTCACCTCTCAGTGCATATTTCAAGGTTTCTGCAGATTCACCGTGGAATGTTTTTCATTTCAGTTGTGCAAAAAGACACAATGAGGTTCAAATTAGAAACTGCAGCCTTTGATCAGTAAAAGCTTTTAAATCAGTACTTTCTAAAGCTGCAATGTCTAAAAAATCTGTCTTTTTTGCACCAACTACAGAACAAACTTGTAGTTAGAACGCTGCAATTTTTAATATACAGAACAATATATTTGAGAGAAATTTGGCCTATTCAGCATCAATTTTGTCCTGCAGCGAGGGTCCAAAATTGGTTTAATGATATTTTGGCCTGACCTAGAACAGGATTTGAAGGATTTTGTGAGGACCTTTCCCAATTCAGAAGATATAAGGTTTTGATTTGAATTGGTTTAATGCTATAACAGAAATAAATCATTATGTATGAATAAAAGCTCCTTATGCTCACATTATGGTACCAGGACTTACACCAACTTTTCTTTTGCCATGTTGTTCTCTATAAAAAAACGACCTTTTGACAAATTTCAGACAAAGATTCACTTTCACACACAAAGTGATTTTGAGGTTAAATTTTATGTCCTCCTCACTAACACTATCAGTTACTCCTCACTTCAAAGCATAAGTTATAAGTAATGAAGCATCCGACTGTGTCCTCCGCCCGTCTCACTGCCACTGACTTCTTTAGCCTCAAAGTGCCATTCATGCTCCGCCGGACTGCTCCACTTCAGACAAACACGAAGAGACTCTGTCTGTAAAAAAGCTGAGAAAACCATTTTCAAAGGCCGGGCCACAGTTCCGCCCCGGGCCTGCTCACATGGTTTCAAATGACAAACACACAAGACCAGTGTTGTCTTTGCTATTTAAGTCGTCTGCGCATTGTCAGCTGACGACTCAAGCAAACGTCTGGGAAATATGCAGTCTGGGGTGTAGCGTGACCAGAAACATCATAAATGAAGCACGCTGATAAAATTGAAGATGCTGGTGGAAAGATTAGACCATGGCTTTCATTCAATGGTAATAATCTAACAGATAATTGAGCTGCACATAACTTGCACTGAAGAAGTATCCAATAAAGACTAAGATTCCACAAACAAAAATGCAGTTTGAGCTACCGGTATATGTATTTCACTGTCCCTGAACAACTTCTTCCTCTATATTTGACCCACCCTTCGATTTCTTTGGAGTTACAATGGCCGCATATAACATTTCCTAGAAACACTTCAACATTTTGATCTACTTATTAAATCTACTTAGTACTAGGATGTAGGAATTGTGTGCATGTTATCGGCAGGTCTAGAGGGATACGCAAACATGGAAGACGTGCAACTCCAAAAAAAAAAGAAGAGAGGTATGCCAAAAATGTATATTACTGCATATTTTTTAGAGTTTTATCACAATTCAGGCACTTCTCAGAGTTGATACTTCACTGTGATTGGTTGAATTCATTTGTCACTCACTCAGATAGAGGGAGGATGACCAATAGGAGGAGTGGGTGGGGACCTGCTTTTGTTGTGAGCATAAAACTGTATCAAATAAAGAATCACAGGATCAGTTTATCCCAAATAGTCACAGGGATCAGATCAGAATTCGGTTTTTATCTCCATAAGCTCCATTTTCCCGTGTCATCTGAACCAGCAAGCGAGATATGAAGGCAGAAATAATTAGTTGTAACGAGTGTGTAATTCTGGTATTGATTTGAGGTTATATTTCCCCAGTATAGTCAATAAGTATGACCTTGCAGCACACTGTGGTATTGACAAAGTAAACTCTATTGGTCTGACCCTGAAATAACCATTATTTTAATTGCATTTGAGCTGTGGCTAGGGCTGCACAAAAAATCATGCAATTTTTCCATTTTGTGAGGGAAAATAAGATTCTGCACACTGTAGGAGATTGAAATATGAACTCATACACTAATACAAGATTCCCCTGCATATCAGAACATGTTTGTTCAGATTTTTCTAAAAGACAGGATCAAATTGTCTCTTCACAATCACTCTAATGTTTCCAATCGTTCGCTAATACGAGGCGGAGTTTAATTCTGTTCTTGGAATATAGCCATAGAAGCTCTTTTATCAAATGAGACACAGTAAGGTCATGTGTAGGTTAATGTCAACAACACTTCACCCTTTTGAGGATGAACAGACTTCCTACAAGCAACAAGCACATCCCGAAGCGCCATTTCCTCATGAAGACTCCGACCATCCCCACCTGCCCAAAACACGAGCAAAACAACCTCGAGTTTCCTTGCACCTTTAAATCTTGTCATCAGATTCTCATTGCAACTGAATCATAATCACAGTTTGAATTGTTGGGGTTAGAAAATTGCAAGAACTGCTGTTATTTAGCTCAAATAATTTCCATTGTAGAGCACAAATGAGCCTGTCTTACATGTAAAAAACTGTTCACCTTGCAGTTTAGACAAGAGTTGCAAGATACCGTATATTATAATGGAATTAAAACTGCAATCTGAATGTTCCCAATTAGCAAAGTCTGCATTTCAGTTACATAATTTCCTCTGAAAACAACTTATCTCATCTAATTATGACTAAAAGCTGCTGTAACTGAGATCTATTCAAACATGCTTTTAAGTACATCTATTGTGTCGAATTTTAGTATTTTCTCAAATGTTAATGCTCCTGGACTGGTTTAAAATTGGAACTTTGAACAGAATCCTATCAAAAGTTAAACATAAACCGCAAATTGAATCGCTCTTATCAGAAAAATCGCAATTAGATTTTCGTCCGTTATCGTTCATCTCCGTGTTTCGTTTCTGGGAAATGACGAAATCCGCCCAATGCGAGGCAGGTGTTATGTAACCTGTGTGTGTCCGTGTGCATTCGAGGAAGAGGGAGAGGTTCGGAGGAAGGAGACATCGGCGATAAGGTTGTTGTCCTTGTCCACTGTTCTCACCAGCATCTCGGGCGTGGGGATGGAAAACGGAATAGACAACGTGGCTGGACAGTATCATACAGCGCGTACAGATAATTGTTGATCATTTTTAAGCAAATTAAGATGTTTAGAAGGTGATGTTAGCATGTCTGAAAATGATTAGAGGAGTAAATGTAAGTGTGCAACAAGTAAACAGTTAACAGCGGTCGGATCCTTGTTCACCCGATGATGTTTAAGTCACCTTGCCCAAGGATACAATGACAGTATTGCTGATTTGAACCACCAACATTCGGATCAGTGGACAAACGCTTTACCACTGAGCTACTGCTTCCTGATTCACTATTCCTCTATTATTTTTGGGGCATTTTCACTCACCCACTTCTATCGGTGGACCTCTGCAATGCTCTGAGTAGCTGGATTCAATCACAGTGAAGTGCGGATTTTCAGAAGAACCAAATAAGCCGAAAAAATGTGAAGTGTACATGAATCATACTAAACTGCGATCTGGCTTCATGAAAACCATTACTGTGTGTCATATTGAAAATCCCAATATGAATGAGCAATATATATTCCGATATTGTGTAGAGGAAAATGGAGAAACGCTATTATTTCTAAAAAACGCCAGACGAGAGCTATAATTACTGTCATTTGGAAAGGATTAAAAGGCACTGTTCCTGTTTTTTACTGTTTGAAAAATGTCAAAAACAGAACTAGAAGCATGAACATTACATTTATTCATCTTGAGCACTTTTTAAAACTGCTTAAACAATATATCTGTACTGGGACAAGACAAATTGAGTTAAAATACATGGGAAAGTAATTGAGTTCAGGCTCTTTAAGATCTATGTAAGTGTTTCATAACAGTAATTTCTTCATGTTGACTGTGATGAAACTGAAAGTGTTTATGGTCTATGGATTTCTTTGTAACTTTCTAAATCCATCCAGGCGTATAGAAGCTTACAGTTAAATATAGTCTACGAGACCATATTATTTTAAGATATTACAACATTTTTCACCATAACATTTCTACCACCAAGTCATAAAAGTTACAGGTGGGCAATGAAATATTTATAAAATCAGGAATGTAGTTGTATGTTGTAAAGACCTATGGGTTATTTACAGGGATTTCCCATTTGTGATCATGTGAAAAGCTTTACGTAGATACTGAAAAAATAAAATAAAAAAATACCGATGGTGGTAAATCATTGTCAAATCAACTTACTTGTTCAGTATAGTTCACTACTGAGAGACTGCTGCTATATGACAAGATTTAAGCCGTAAAAGGTTAAATAAAAAGCTTTTTTGACTCATTACAGTTGGGTGTTTATATAATATCTATATGTATTCAGATACTCTTCTGTTGTATTTTTGTATTTTTATCATTTTTCTATTATTATTAGCAATACGATTATTAATATTGTTTAATGATTGTCTTTGTATTTTGAATTATGTTGTGTTTTTGGGTTCACTGTGCCTTTTATGACCTGCCACCCTTGGGTGCTTGCCACACCCTATTTAAGACGTCACCTGAGCTCTCACTCTTTATTTGTCTGATGAAGGCCTAGTGCCCAAACGCTGCATGTCCTAATAAATCTTCACAATTTGCAAGTAAGACGGTGTGCGGGATTTCTCTTTATGTTCTTGACTCATAACAGTCAAATAAGTTAATTCTAAACACTAAAGTGTTTAATTCTGCTGTTTATTCATGCTTTTTTAACAATATTGTAGATTTAGAATAGTTTTTGTGATTTAAATCTGTTCTCGGTTGGTTGCGTTAATGGGCTAAATAGGTTTATCGTCTATATCAACTTCAGCAATATATAAAACTTCAACATTTGCTATTGTGTCAGGCCTGTGCGTCCACTCAGGCTCTGTTCACGATGCGTCCCTGGGCGTTTCAGATCTATTGGCACCGTGTCATCTGGATTGACCATTTGCTCTGCTGTGGTATTTCTAGAAACAGTTCGCAATTTCCACGGTGACAAACAAAACACTGACCGGAGCAGAATGTCCTTTCAAACAAACACATACATGTAAATGCACGCACATATTTTCACAGCTTTAACATCTATTGTCCTGTTTCAGCGCTAGTTTGTAGACATGGTGTGACAGCAGGGTTGTCAAAAGAAATTAACCTTTAGAATGATCTTGAGCTGTGTCAGAACAAGTATAAGACCATAAAGATGACTGGAACCAACCTGATTACACAGATATAAGGCCACGTGGTCATATAAAAGAAAGAGCTATTTGCTACAGAAAATATAATATTGAAAGTAATAATCCAGATAAACTATTTTAGATACATACACAATAAATCCATGAACTGAATGAACCAATAATTAATAATAGAAGTTATCTTTTCAACCCCCAACAGCTCAAATCTTATCGTACTACAAAAATACAGTACAAAAAAAATATATTGTTCTGGTTATCAACAGCACCAAATATTACTCCATAGAAAACCAACATTACTCCATGCCAAGCAGACACATACTGAATATACTTTCAACTCCAGAGCGTCATTTTCAAACCTGGTGAATTAAACTTTGAAGTGCAGGTCTTAAATTGCCAAGACACAGATTTAAACTCTAATGCCTTTGTTTACTGCAAACATTGCAGCGGAGCCTCGTGAAGATGTTGAGATGCTTGACTATACTGTGGTCCAAAGCAAGAAAAATGATCTGACAAAGGCTTTTTCCCGAAACATAATTTAAAAGCTTTTGGACATGGGTCATCTGAATGCATTTTTTCACTTTTGGATTGCTGTTCTATGCGTTTTCTTTATGGATTGCACTGTAAGAGTAATTATTATCTATATATTACATAGGTGGACACAATGTGGACCAACACAGTCAAAGTGCATTGCATCTGACATCAAATGCATTCCTAAATCTACCTGAAAGTTAAAAACAAAGCTTATTTTGTAGTTTTCATTGTATATTGTGAAGGACCTCGAGCACCTTTTAAGCTGCTGAGTGATCAGTTCATCGACTCATCTTTATAGCTACAGAAGCATTAAAAATACATGACCTAATAGTAAAATGTGCAGTAAAATGATACAATAGGCCTATATTGGGAACAAATATAGAGGAATAGGGTACAAAATTTATGCAAATATGTTGAAGGGGGCAATTCCACACAGCAATCAACAGAATCAAAGAGAAACTGAATCAAAATAGAAAGAAACTGCTGCATCTGGCATCTTGGGGGCTTTCAAAACCATCAAAAGGTGCTCAGCAGTTACAAGAAAATAACAGAATCTTTGTCCCTCCCAGCTGTTTACTGTGCCATGTATGAAGAATGAACAGTGAGTCCAAACAACACAGTAGATGATAACCTACAGGGTGATTGCCATTTCAACTTATAAACAAGCTTACCAGTGTTTTGTCTTTGAGCAAGATACATTATCATCCGCACAAGACACGAAACCAGGTTAAGGTCGTCTTTGCTAATGGGTTAGAGCTGAAACGCTGCAGCAGAGGCGCAGCAGTCTGGCTCACTGACCTCTTTTTGGCTGAGTCCCCCGTGGAAACCCAGAGGAGGAGGAGGTGGGTGTCCGTGTATCCAGTGTCCTATCGCACTTTAAACCAATCAGTGTAATTACAGCCCGTGTATCACACTCATAGCCGCCGGCGCGCACGCATCACCTCACCGTAGCGCAACGAAACATCCCCAAGCTACGCAGCACTTTCACTACTAGACTACCTTGTGTTTCCCGCTAAAACTACTCATTAATACTCCCTATGGATACAATGCAAAGTAGCTGCGTGTACACAAGACCTTTGACGTGACTTTCGCTGTGTATTTACCTGTGCAATGATCCACCGCCGCTGCGTTCTGCTTCTTATCGCCGGGATAATAGCGGAGTAACGGGATTAGTTTTGACCCGCGGAGACGACCTGAAGCAAGGCACTACTTTATTCCCCGTCTTCTTTGTCTTCTCCTGTAAACGTGCACCTCATTGAAAGCGCGTCTGCAGCTCGTTAAACCCCGTCAAACAGCGGAAATAACGGTATTACGCGCGGGGAGACGGGGGTGACATTGGGGAAGAGCTCTTTTTACGCGCCAGCTTTCCAAGCCGCGGTGCGTCCCTCCTCCTTTCTCGTCCTCCTCTTCCCCTCTTCTCTGGCCTCGTGTTCTCTCTCTCTATCTCTGACTC
>KN497510.1:42716-58203 GCA_000787155.1 Scartelaos histophorus | reverse complement strand
ATTTTAGACAAAGCAATAACATTTTCAGTCAGACAAGCATGTGCAGCTTTAAGACAATTTTAGACATATTTTCAGTATTTGTATTAGATAAACCAATGGCTCGATACCGCATAATTTTATCTTATCCCCAAATGTCATGGGCTCTCTTGAGGTCATGCAGTAATGAAATAGTTAGCATAAGAACTCCAAATCATGTTAATTCACTCCACCACGGTTCATTATACAGCTCTGGATTCTGAATCAATGAAAAATGAATGAGGAGTGCTCTCATACTCCATAATTACAGAAACAACTGACTTCTTGACTTTTACCGTTTTGCTTAGACGCAGATGGTGACGGTCGCAGAGGAATTATACCGGGCCACTCCACACTTACAAAGGAAAGAAGTAAGATCAGCAAATTTGGCTTCTTATTAATGCGCAGTCTGGACAGCATTGTTAAAGATGGAATCTACAGGGAATCATGGGAATTTGACTTAAGCCGTAATGCAACCAAGCCAGGATTAAGACTTAAAAGTAAGTTTTTAACACAGACTGAATACTGATATGAAGAAGGCATTTCCATCCAGTTAGGTTAGGTTCATTTATTTTCTATTTAAAGTTAAAAACCGCATTGGAAAAACAGATCATCACAAACAACGATACCGTGAAATAAACAAATACACAGAGTTAAGAGTGAATTCTTCTGTGTGTTTCATTCATTATCATTTTGTCTATCCTTCAATTTTCTTACCACTATCGAGATCAAAACAATTCAAGGAAAAGCTCGGTAGTTCTAAACCACAAGCCCAAAGTTCTAATCAGTACATTCTGATGTTGTGTCCTTGGGCAAGAAACATTATTCACTTTGGCTGTATGTGAAAGCCTTGTGTGAGTGAGTGATTAGTGGTGGATGAAGAAGACATAGTTGCAGATCAGTCTACCCCAGGGCAACTGTGGCTAAAGAACCACACTACTGAGTGGGGAAGACTAACGCTAAGTCATGACAACACATTTTAAAGCATGATATATTACTACAGAGAAATACAGCAAAAAAATAATAATATTCAAGTAAACCAGGTTTAAAAAGACAGCATCATTAATACGCCTGAGCTGTCAAAAATTAATAGCAGAGCAAACTGTGAACTAGCCATAGAAGTTATTTATTCTACCCTCTACAGCTAAAATCTGACCCAGTACTGCAAAGAAGAACTATCCACAAGAAATATCGTGCCCAAAATATACAGTTCCAGCTAAACGGAATGATAAGTTGAGTAATTATCATTATCAATATCAATAATCCTTTACTAAATCCTTTATTATTATCACTACAATATGACATACGTTACATCAAAACTGATTCCTGCCCATATAGACGTGCCACTGTAAATGGTCTGAATGTATGCCCAGTACCCACAAGTGTCTAACCCACTGTTGCTATCCCTTGCGTTAGTGTAATTAGACCACAGTGATGCAGAGCAGCTACATGCGTGGCACCCCACAGTGTAAAAAGATTACCTTCAACCATGGAAGCGCGAGGGGTTTCAAAGGCAACAATTTGCTTTTGTTTATCAAATTAAGAGGCCAGCTGGTGGCTTTGGCTCGGTTTTACAAGGAGCTGAGGAGCAGAAAAATTGCCTGGCAGGGAGGTACCATATGTCCCTTTCAATATTCTCCCATGGATTCAAAAAACTGAAGAAACAGGAGACGGGTAAGAGGGCAAAGGGCTGTACGCCAGTGTCACATCCACCACCACTTTTCAGGCTGACTGTCAAACTCAAGTGTGACCAATCTAACTTCATGTCACTGCGAGCAAAGGGAGTGCATTCCTCCTCTCGAGGAATGTGAGTGAACAAGTGCTACACCAGTCCATCCTCAGAGAGCAGGAGAGGGGAGAAGGAGGAGGGAGGAGGAGAAGAGGTCAAGAACAAACCAGAGAAGGGCATTGGCTGCATCTCAATGGACACATGGAGCGGTGCAGGAGTAGAGGAGAGTGTGAGATGGGATGAACGTTGGAAGAAGACGTATACGACCGGAGATAAGGAGTGAAAGAGGAGAGATACAAAGAGACTTAAGAGAAGCCGGAGGAAAGCATGTATACGCGCTCTCATGTTTCCAGAGGTCCTTGAGGGAAGCCAAAGGATCTGAAGTTGCAACAGGTGGCAGTGAAGAAGAGATATGCAGCACTGGGAAGAGAAGGAGGAGGAGGAGGGGAGAGGCGCTCCACATATCCGCTGAGCCATCAGTCGGCCGGACCTCCTCAGCACCTGTCTCCGCTGCCTTCCTGGGGCTATTTGCACGCTGACAGGCTAATGCCCACCACGCCGCCACGGACAGACCATCACACATGCGATACGAGGGAGAAAGAGAGAGATGGGGAGAGAGGGGGAGAGACTGGAGAGAGTTGGAGGGGCATGGAGAGCGGGAGCCAGAGGGCAGGAAGGCACAAGCAAAGGGCAGAGAAAATGTCATTGTATGTGGAAATATTCAAGCTTCCTTTTGTCATAGGTGTTTCAGATAAAGTCTTCCCATTTTGGATAGGTCAATATTTTTGTTGAAAGACATAATACTACTGAGAAATTTCTGAACAAAACAACCAGCAAGAAATTTTAAGAACCTACAATACAACAAAAAATTAACAATACAAAACTTTAGGCATCAGCACTACTTGGATGAGTAAAGATTGTGTAAAATTGTCCCTTTGGTTTTCTTCAGTGTAGAAGAAAAGCATCAAATACACAACAGAAAAATACTGAGGCACTCAAAAAGTACAAAACTATTAAAACAGTTTTACTTGACGAAGGCTGAAGGGCAGAAACGTGTCTTTTTATTCTAACTTGCCATGCAGTAATAAAGACTTTCAATAATTTTGTACCTTTATTCAACCTTACAAATGAACAGAAATTTTCAACATTGCAAAAATATTCCCCGGGACCAGAATAAGTATATACGATTCCTTTACTTTTTCAGTGGGGGTTTGGTCAAGAATTACTCTGGGCTTGTGTTTTGACGAGATTTAATGAGATGGGAAAACTGCCAGTGGACTAATACATGAAGTATTTTTAATAAATGTCAAGCTTTTACCCAATAGTGATGATGGGACTTACCCGTGCCGATGTGACCCCCGGGACCGGCCGGAGTAGTAGGAGTAGCCCGAGTACGTGGACTCGGTGTCCATGGCGACACTGTCCTGCCTGGGCATGGGCCCCAGGTGCTCAGCCCGACCGCTGGCTGACGCGCCGGGACCGTGTGCGCTGATCTTGTCCAGATTGGGGAGATCAATACTCAGGAGACGCACAAAGGTGGAGAGCTGTCAGCAGTCAGGCTTGAAAGGGGCGGAGGGGGCGCCCGGTGAGGAAACATCAACCTGTGGGAGGGGGCACACAGACAAATGGAGAATTCAGCACGAGAAACAAGCTCTGATGCACTGATAGAAAAGTGAAGAAATCAATACTTTTAATTAAGTGGGAATTTGTAACATATTCATTCAGGTGGCTATTTTTCTATGCGCTCTGATTTCTCCTTAAAAAGTCCCTTTCTTTGGCTGCAGCTGCATTAAACCCAATCTTCAGCAGCAGAGTGCACAGTGACAGCTCTCTGCTTCTCTCAGGAGGTTCATATTCCAGCTGAGTCGAGCAGATAAAAGAAAAAAAGCTGCAGTGAAACAGCAATTTGCTCCTATTCCCGAAACAGCTGACGGCCTCAACTCTGTGACACACGCAAACAATTTAGGGCTGACACTGACGAGCTTTCAGATAACACATGAAAGCAGTCTGTTCAGTGCAAAGGCTTGAAGAAGATGAAGGCGGCGCTGCTTTGAGACCAAGATAAAGGGAGTTTGAAATGAGGAGCGGAGAATAAAGACAATGTCCTTAATTGACTTTTGATATTGCAAGGTATTTTAGTCATATATTTTGCCTGAACAGAATTTTAAAAGTCACCACACAAATCATCTGCCTCTGAGTGTATTAGTTTAGCCTCACATTTTAGCATTCTGTAATTAAGATTGGGAGACAAATCAAATACTTTTTATATGCACAATTTATTTCAAAATGTAGATGTTACTCATTTAATAGTATTACATACTTTTTCAAATATTCTTTTATGACCATAGTAAAATTAATGAAAATGTTCTAGGATTTAAAGTATTTCTTTTGGTCACTACCTTGTTTCTATGGATATGTCATTGCTCTGCCAGGAATGTTCCACAGTATGACATTAAACAGCTCTATCTTACATAAAAAGTTTCAAAAGGAGCACTTCCTGGACCTCCAGAGGATAATACACAGTAGAAAAAAGTAGAAAAAACACAGTGGTGCTCTTTGGGGAAGGGAAGACAGTTTAAAGATGCAAAAAATCCAAGGCAAAAAGTCCCAACTTAAAAGTGGGACTTTTAAGTTGTCCATTTTGACATGCCGTAAATTAATAAAGGCATTTTATTTTAACCGGTGAGTGCCTTGGATTTTTTGCATCTTTAAGCTCTATCTTACAGTCATTAAATTATAGGTGGTTCCACAGTTCAAAAATACCTAGAAAAATATACACTTCCGACTGTGAATGAGGTTAACTCTCCTCAGATCTGACATGTAACTTGGTCTGATTTGGTCTCCATGACGATAGAAAGGTTTAATACAATACTGTGAAAAATTCCTGACAAAGCAATAACATATCCATGAAAAAAGTATTTGGCAGGCCCTCAACCAAAAGTTACACAATGCACTTTCAAGTTTCAATGTGATTTTCTTTTTGATACCCTAGTATAAAGAATACATAAAGAAAATACACAATTTGCTGCCAATAATAACTTAAATACTATTCTATCTCTTTGAATCTACCCAAACTGATTTCCTGTCTTTTAAAACTGAGCAGTTTTCTTCCGCTGTGAGATCGATACACAATAAAAGTCAGGGTCAGTCTTAAGAAAGGCCCTCTACATTCCTCTGAGTTGGTGGAGAGCTCAGGCCAACCACATTAAATCCTACACTATCTGATAACGGGGCATTTATCGAGCCGCTTCTGGTTTTGACAAAGCTGGTGGAAAAAAATAATAAAGGTGGGAACACGGAGGCGCAGTTTGAATGAATAAAAGAGAAATATAGGTCAACGTTGGTGTTATTAAAGCATACATTTAGGTAAACACACCCAAAGGGACCTGTGTGGCTTGGTCGTAAATGCCACGGGGACTAAGTCATGCACCTGCACAGGCCAAGAGCTGCAGGCGGGAGGAGAAAACTGAAAAGCAGGTAGTTAAAACGTAACTCAGAAAGCCCTAAATCCCATCGCCTTTCAGATAACACTGTCCGAATACCAAGCACCATGAGAATCGCACTGAAAGGAATAATCAATACTAGTTTGAAATTTAAAGTTACTATTTAGGAGTCTGCATGTACTCCACCCTGTGTTACACTGGGTTAGTTCAAACCCCAAGAACAAAAGACCAAAGTTTTTCTTTCGTAAATGACTTCTAGTATTTTATGTGTGAGTTAAATTGGGTTTTTTACAGCAT
Organism: Scartelaos histophorus; assembly: GCA_000787155.1. Classification (NCBI taxonomy): domain Eukaryota; kingdom Metazoa; phylum Chordata; class Actinopteri; order Gobiiformes; family Gobiidae; genus Scartelaos; species Scartelaos histophorus. Next base: position 52,719 of record KN497510.1, on the reverse strand, counting down.
TTCTTGATGCTCCTTATCCTGAAATATTTGACTGAAAATGTAAAAATAAGTACAACTGTATTATTGTAGTCTCAAATTTTACAAATAATTAGAATCAATTTTGGTGTTTTCTATCTTACATTTATTCAGTTAGAACTGTTTTCATTGCTACGAAAATATCCTGAAATCCTGCCTCTCCACAGATCTGACCTGTTACTTTGCCTGCTTGTCTTCATGGTGATATAATGCCATAATGCGGAACACTACAGGCAAAGAAACATAATCTCCGTAGAGACATGCAGGGGAGCCCCTTACATCAAATCTGCTTTCTATGTTTCCCCCACTCTACTTAAGCCCAAAGACGTATTTCTGATTTATGTCTCTGGTCTTCCTAAAGGTGGTGAGAACCTCAGAGAAGACACAATTCCCCAGTTTCCTGTGCTCGCCCTCCTCGTCTCTCCCCCAAAGTCCTTATCGGCCAAAGGGAGAGAAGCACAAATCACTGGCTCCAAAAATACCCCGCACAGTGTGACCCAGTTGTGAGCAGAAGTGGGTGAGGAGTCTGCACATCTGTATGGTGTGTGGATATTGTTGTCGCGTGCGTGTTTTCGTGATGATAACAAGTGTCTCTGAAGGTTGAGTAACAGCATTTTTGGATAGGCTCATTCTCGGGATCATTTTAAAGGCTTGAATCATGAGTGCTCACATAGTGACAAATCCTCCCTCTGACAAGTTGTGATCTGAGGGTTTTTACGAGAGACTCAACTTGGAGCGGCATGTTCCTATACTGAAAACCAGAGGAGTTTTGACGTTTTTTTGGAGTAAATCTATGATTGGGCTTGTCAAGATCACAGTGAGGCTGAACATTTGTAGAGCTGGTGAAATTTACTTGTTTGTACGATTGCTGAAAGATTCTGTAAGAAGCTAAATCCAAATCTGTCAATCAATCTGAATAGTTGAACATGTAAATATTAAACCTTATATTTCTAAAGATATTTTATGTTAAATTGTATTTGTCTAAGAGCTACAAAAATTTTACCATTACTTCAATCATTAAAGTGAATATGACAGATTTTCATGATTATCTAATGTTGAATTAATTTGTAAATATTGTAAATATAAATTATATTACACCAAACCACAAGTAATTTGCAAGGAAAAATAAAAAAATACAGGAAGTAGAAACTTTTAATCACACTAGGGAGAATTATATCCAAAAGTTCTACGTAATTTACACTTATATATATTTTTTTCTTCAAACGTGATTTCAACAAAATAAAAGTATTTTCTTATATATTTTTGCTTGGTAACATTGATTTCTAACCAGGAAGTACAATTTTAAATCTTAAAAATGGCCAAATTGGGAAAAGAGTGAGTTTAGGTTTTTGCAATTTTTTTTAATCTAATGATGTTACCTTTGTTTAAGTAAAACTAGTACTACAACTTCTCATTTTCCACATTCCAAATTGCAGTAACAGAGCACGTGGAGTTGTTATGGTTTCGTGACCTAACTAAGGGTAATATATTGTTACCCTTAGTTAATTATAATTTGCCCTAGTTGGTTAAGGATATTAATTAGCTCATAGCCTGAGTGTGGATGCATTGTAAGCTTACAACTCTTGCGTTATAATATGGTCCGTTAAGAGGTGTTTCCATCACCTGAGCTAATCCTCTTAAAGCAATGGCACATGGCTAAATGGGAGATTAATGGGTTAAACAAGTGCACGCTCCTAGTTCAGACACAGTGCAGAGATGAGAAGGGAGGGCAGCCAGGTTAAAACCCTATTGATTCAGCCCTGTCCTTCAAAAAAAAGCCTCCTAACGATGTATTAACTAACAGAAAAGGCAGACTCTCGGGCAGGGTAAGGCTGCGTATTTCATGTGGTTTGTGTGTTGGGAGTGAGACCACTTATGAGCAGTACTTTTCTGGTGAGATGTGAAACAGGAATCCCCGTGTCAAAACGAGAGGGGAGCATGGGCGGCTTTTTTGCAGTAATCCAAGCCCCCTACTGCGCTGCCGGCATGTCTGTTTGTCCTGGCAAATACTGGCAACTCAGCGAGGAAAGAGGCTGTGAATTTTTTACCAAGGCGGTACAGCACGAAGGGTATCTAAGACGGCCAATATATCCACAAATCGTATATTACACTTGGTAAAAATAGTGTTGTTTTGTGAAGAAGGAGCAAACGCAATAACAATTTGGCGAGAGTGTGAAGAGACGTAAAACAAGAATTTCTGTATCCCAACACAAACACGCGCAGGCTAACAGGTGTGACAACTAGAGCGTACTCGCATGAGCCAAGCAAATAGTAAACATCCGACTAGCAAGAAAGGCAAATACCCCTCTAGAGAACCGCTTTCATCTTGGACAACATGTTAGAGCCAAGAGAAACATGTCACCATTTCAAACAAAGCTGCTAATGGACATACAACTTAGTAACATAAGTAAGGTTAATTGCTTTTCAATAGACAAGTATTAGTCTTTGTTATAGAAGTAGTAAAGTAGTTGTAGTAGTAAAAATGTGGAATCGTTTGCATGTGAAATTAAGAATACATAAGCATATATAACATATTTTGAAGTGTGATATATACCTAAAGTTAATTTATACCACTAACATAATAAGCCTAAAGGGGATTTAAACTGCAAAAACTATTCTAAATGCACAACAGAGTAAAAAAAAGAATAATGAGCTGCAATAAATAGGAGAATGAATGAATATTAGCCAATAACCTCAACCTCAATCAACCTTTTACAGCTTAAATTAAATCATATATGCAAAAAAATAACTCAAAAATCCCAATAGTACAAAGAAAATGTACACACAATAAATACTGACCCCAAAAATATATTGCTTTAGGTTTCATACTGAGCAATAAGTCATTAATAAGTCACATTTTTTATAGTGACAAAGTAAATTAAAGAAACTCTTATTAAAATAAAAAGGGGCTAACTACAATTCCAAAGATTAAGCGAGCAATCACTCCCTTAATAAACGAATTAACATATTTAAGTGAAGCTTTGTGAGGCAATACAAGAAATATTAACAGAATTGACAAAAATTAGCAGACTATTGCAATGTGTTTCAGAAACTCCTAAAATTCCAAATTTCTAAGTAGGAATGTAAGTGGGAAGACTAATTCTGGGAGTCAATGAGCAGCAAATTAAGCATCTAATGAACCAAATGAGATGTTGTGTTATGTTTTCATTTGGAAGCTCCTTTCAGGCCAGCCGATCATGCGTTTTCTTTCTTTCAGCGAGTACAGCAGCAAAGCAGCATGTAGCCCCTTTATGCTTGTGACTTAATCCTGGTCCTTTTGTAGGCATTCTTTGATTGCCCCCCCCCCCATTGAACGGTACTTTCCTCTGTAGGAGACGCACACAAGTGGTCAAAAAGCAGCGCGGTGAATGTGACACAAAACTGCTCTCGCTGATTGGAGTCACCCGGGCAGGAGCACATGGCATGGGAGCTGTGCCAATTTGAGGCTATTATAAGAACTTCAACTTTCACAACTAAGTGTACGGTTCAGCGTATGACCTATGTGTGAAAATCTTTGCATGCAAATTACATCAGGAAAAGTTAACACAATAGGACCATGGCTGATCCGACTAAACCAGGACTTTAAACAGTGTTGGGAAGTAACTGAAGACATATTCATACTAATTTTGAGTAACAGTATTCTGCAATTTACCTCTCTTATTAAACATAAATTAGTGCATAACAAAGAGGGCAACATAAAGCAGTTGTAAAGCATGTTGTACTTTTTTTCACTAAAATATAATAAAACTGGGTGTAAATGTATTCTAAGTATTCAGAGTACAGTACTCCGATGTATTGGAATATGTTGCAGAAATACCTTTCGATTCAGGTATTCAGTATTCTGTAACTAAATGCATTTCTAAAGTATTCTTCCCCTCTCTGACTTCAAATCAGATCAATTCCACAAGAAATCGGATAAACTTTATTGTAAAAAAAATAACCTCCAATAAGCCCATTTCTAAATAACAAGAAATATGACCCGTACGACAATATACAACAGCAAAAATACAAATTCCCTTCTATCTCACACTGAAATTAAATCATGTTCCCCTGCAGCTCCTTTGTGGCTCGCTCACAGCTGCAAGCTCCCTGGTCCGTAACCATGACACCCTGGCTGTGGCGCCTCTATTACACACATCATAACACTTCATAATCAGAGACACGTCGCCGTCCATGTACAATCATAATGACTTACTTACTTAGGTGAGGGGGAGCAAACATCACAAGACAAGGCCGGGAGAACAGAGGTGGCCCGAGCTCTGGTCACATGGGCGCATCTCTGTCCAACGGCCGAGCAAATGAGGGTCATTAGCCGCGTGGAATTCAATCAGCATTCCCCAGTGTCAGTGAACTTAACACCTCGCACGCAGACACACGGGGGTACGAGCTTTTGGCACAAGAGCTGTACATCTGGAGACCGCGTTAGGACGTGGTGTTGATCGCATTAATCGTCGCGTGGTTGATAACGGCGTCTGACTATTTATATGAGATGTGTCTGCGCTTAAGGCGAAACATTACTTACAATTAACAGACATTTCTAGGGATGAGCTGATCCAACTTTAGCATAAAATGATATATAATTAAGTAAAACTATAACTGATTTCCTTTAAACACACAAAATAAAATAAAAATATATATATACAAATGTGTTTGGAACTGTTATTTAACATTTTAAGTAAGAACAGAAAAAAGATATATATATATTATGAGGTGTTTGAGCCAATGTTGTCCAGTAAATCCTCCTATTACACAAAAGTATACACCAAAATAATATATCGACTGAACTGATATCGAATCTGATTCCTTTTACAACTTTAATGGTCAGGGATCGCAAATTACAGGTTGGAATTATTTAAATAATGTTATATATCCACAAAGAACAAAATATCATGTTTCTATAGGGTCACACAATGTACATGATCTGATAACTGGGTAATTTAAACCTCTGCAAATCTGTTCTGAAATGCATAAGACTCTTGCATTATATTGGGAAGAAAGATCGTGGTAATACTGATATTTTCCTCAATCCTACTTTAAAACATCTTGCAATCAGAATACAGACATTTATATTAGTCATTACTTTTATTATTATAAGGCTTTGTATGCACAGCAGCAGAAAGGAGAACGCACTGCCTCTCATTTATGAAAATCTTGTTTACTAGTATTAAATTTTGTGCAAGATTCACTTTTCAAAGCTTTTGCTAGTGCCGCATCACACCCAGTTTCACTTATAATCAATGCACAAAGCATGTCTTTAGTCAACCAGGAATTAATTTGGTCAATTAAAGCCCGACTATTCAGCTCTCGTCTTGACAATAATACATTACTTTAAACCAGCCAAATCTACCTGTTGCATTATGTGGCGGTGGTGTTGCTAGGAAACAGCAGAAAGCACATCGGCGACTGTCAGAAGAGCATCAGGCTGTTTTGATATTTGAATTGTTATAGCATAATAATAATTAAAGAACGAGATAGTTGCATGTTCTTGTATTTTGCATAATACAATAGGCTGCTTTTTCCCAGCAACTTACGCCAATACTTTCACTTTTATGTCTAAGTTAAGGTGGTTTCCTCAACTACTGACTAACTACAACAATGTATTTTTAAAAGAACGTGCAGCAGTGAGCCCAACAATGCACAGGGGGGAACATGAGGCTGATAGGATCTTTTTGTTTATGAATTCACCATGGAAACTAGAGTCGGTTGTTAAAATGTTGGGGTGGGTGTGAAAGTAACACTATGCCCTTGATATATGATACGTGACGAGAATTAAGTGCTCAAAACCATGTGCAGCTAATCCATCACTCAACGTACTCCTCAAGATTACGCCGGCTTACAATTACAAACACTATCAGAGCTGTCAGAGATATAGTCTATAATATCGCCATGGCGCCCGAGCTTTCAATCTTCCATCACAAAACGTTTGACAGGTGTCGTTGTCAGTGGAAACGTTGCACTGTCAGATAAGGCAGCCGGCTCTGTGCACATACAACCCAGGGGAAGATCAAACCTGTGCACAGCAGCTCTGTCACAACCGTTCGCCTGTCTCCAAACATAAAAGTCACAATGATAATGAGGGTCGTGAATAATTAATAGTGAGGAAGCAACTGTTGTCGCTCTTTAATGCTGCTCTGACTATGTCGACACTGTTTACTGTTCATCATGGCAGATATGGAGTGGAAATGAGTTTTAAGTTTGCCCTACTCAAAATCTTACAAGGGCTGAGATGTAAATCAATTAGACTGTTCCATACAAGTAGTTTACATGTAGGTCAGGTCACAGAAGACAGGAGGGTACAAGGGGACTATACATAATTATAATAAGTAATGATGTCAGTTAGTCAGCTGTAGGAGAAATGACAAGCTTGCATTGACTGTCATTCATGTTAATCCATCCCCTGTGTCCAACAGGCTTAGCTGCCGCACACGTGCAGAGTTGTGTTTGGTTAGGTAGCTCTCATAGCTACCACACGAATGCGACACTGAGAAGGAAAGACAGAAATACTCTGTCAATTATGTTATTGTTCTTATGGATCAAAGTAAATGATGTGGAGCGAACAGCGCCGCACCGCCCTGCTCCTACCTGTGACCAAGCGCACAAACACGTAGGAAACTCCCCGGTTTTCTCGTGGCCTCAGAGGCGCACGTCTAGACTCTTACTATACATCAGTATTTAAGGGACACACAACTTTCATTTTTCATAATAGGTAGTTTTGAACGCATCTTTAGTTACACAGTATCCGTACGCGTCTGCTGCACCGCCACAGCTCCCAGATGACAGCAGGGACCAGCAGCCGGTTACAGCATGTCCACTCAGCCGCATGAAACAGAGTTGACTTTTTCCCCTGACCCACTGTAATGACTGTGAATAGCTTGTTGAACAGACGCTCTGTTATTATGTTGAACAATGAACAATAGTCAGGTAGAGAAAAGACGCAATTTATGCGTAAACTTCACCCAGCCGCTTTACGCATTCCCCTGACTGCAGTTTTCAGGCATTTTGATGAAGTTGAAGGGTTCCCTTTGATACAGGTAGGAAACGACAAGGGCGTGTTCTCTGTTCTTTTCATTTATAAACACAAACCGTGTCTGGTGTTGAAGCGCAGCAGCCATTGTTCCCTGGTAAAAGCAGGTAGACGCACGGTAACCCTCATCTTTGTGGCTACGGGAATGCAGACAGGACGGTATAAGCTGCAAGGAGCTCCTCACTCCACTGAACCCGCGAGCTACACATCTGCAGAATACATATGACCGCGTCTACGAACACAATTAAACCAAACTCACCCTTTGTCGGCGGGGATTTCATCCACGTGGTCGGTTATTTATCCAAGCGTTATAAAAGAGTCGCTCCACAGATCACGGCGGCTACAGTAGGAAGCAGCCCTTAGTAACGCAGGAATCACCCTGGCAGTCAGGAATTTCACAGGGGGCAGTGCTTCAGAGTGCAGGGGGTGCAGTCCACGGAGCAGTCGGTAGGGGGAGTCTGAAAATAAATGAGCATACATAATTGTCATGGGAAACAAATGCATAATGAGATGAGTAAAGATGGAATAGGAAGCACCAGTATAAATTAAAGGACAGAGGAAATGGTATAGACGTAAAATACAGGGGGAATGATAGGACTGATCAGTATCTAAGGGATAGGGGGTCCCACATCATTATTTCAAAGGGTGAATATTTCAAATGTAATACTTTGTATTTCTCCTGTTTTGACCCAGAGGTGTAAAACAGCAGCCTTATCTACTACAGACATTTACATCAATGTTATTGTCACAAACCACTGAGAAGAACAACATAAACACAGATACAAATCAGGTTTGACTACAGTCACTGAAAAAGCACAATGGCATGACTGTAAATGGCCTCTCTGCCAAGAACAACTGCAAATCCTTAAAGGCTTTGTAAAGAGGGATCGATACACAACAACTGTCAGGACAGTTTATCAAGTAAAATGTAAACTTTAAATATGTTTTGCAATTGATCATTTTTTCATTGTGACAGCCAGTATAGCTCTGATTAATGGAGAAAAATGTAATATAAAATCAAAGTCTATTCTTCCTTTACAGGTTAAAGGTGCATTATGTAACTTTTCTGGAGGGGTGGGTTCTGGCTTTTCCCTATGGATGTGCCATTACTTTACCTGGAATGTTCCACACTGTGGCATTAGACATATTATCTATGAGAAAGACATTGTTAAAAAAAAAAAAAAAAAAGATTTAAATTATGACCCAAATAATTGTGATTTCCGTGCTTTCCCTTGCACAGATCTGGCCTGTAACACAGCCCACTGGCATCACTGCTTGTCTCCATTGAGATACAAGCAAAAACAATTTAACAGAGAAAACCAGATAACAGTACCTCTGACAAACAGTTACGCAGTTTCCCCAAAACGCATATCTCCTTTCGTTTATTAAAACCATCATGAGGTATCGAGATCTGTTTTATAATTACTAATGAATATGAAGTACTGTCGAAAACCAGATAACAGTACCTCTGACAAAAAGTTACACAGTTTCCCCAAAACGCATTAGGTATAGAGATCTATTTAAATTACTAATGAATATGATGCATTGTAATATATTTAGATGTTTCTGATGTAATGATGTGTCAGATCCAAGTCTTGTCAGGTTTGTTCATGGTTTCAGAGTCAGTCAGTAATTAACTTGCTTGGGATTTTGTGTGTCACAGGTTATAAATTAGGTTGTAAAAGAGCACATGGATCATTTAGCCTCTGCTATACGTTATGGCACCTCTGGTCTATACTGTAATTATAAGGCAACATAAAGTCAATTAAAACATAAATCTCTATATGTCTGATTGATTACTCATTTCTCTCACTTTACTGCTCCTCTGCTCCATTGTGTGTCTGACAAAGGGGCACGGGCCAGCTCATTCACAGTCCAAACACACAGCATTCAAACCACACGGCAACAGATGCCTCCAGCAATTACACGGCTGTATATGAATCAATATTTTGTCTTGCTTTGAAGCGCATCCTTTAGCGCGCTCTCAGCTCGCACTCTCCTGGATATAAGTCATCCCCTCCAGAACACAATGGAGGTCATAGCTGGGACATGACCCCGAGCCCCCGCCCCACTGGGAGACAGATAAACATCAATGCAAAGTCAAGTATGGGGGCTAAAGAGGGTGTGCCTTCCAAAAACACCCATATAGAGAGCCTATATTATTTTTTATAACCTGTGTTTATGGAGGGGGAATAATGGGAAATTAATTTGTAATAACAATGTCTGGGTCATTTAAAATTTAAAAATAAAAATACAAGGCCTATATGAACAGCTGCTGTCCTTAAAATGTAACCATCTTCAATTAAATCTAAGAGTTTTGGCCGGTTTGTTTGAGTGCAGCTTGTCTGCATAACAGTTTGTATTTTATGATCGGTACGCCACCATGTGGACGTCTCCCGCCATTACATGTGATGTGCCTGCACCTTATTGATTAACCTGATATAGGCATAGGGATGAGAAATTGGGTTATGTAAATTGTTTTGGAGGAAATGTGCAGTTTAGTATTAAAAAGATAATCCTACTGAGCTACATAAGTTAATGAATGTTTGCACCAGCTGATATATCCTATACATTCTGACGTATCCCTATGTCTTTCCAAACTTTGCTCAGATGATGCATTTGAGGAAGACACCGGCTTGTTGTTATTAAATTGCAGCTGAAATTATCAAAAGCCCTCGTCGCTGTGTGTGAAGCCATCAGCTGCGGAGAACGCGCTGAAATCACATTACACAGCTGTATGGGGGAGGTGATAGTCGCGCGTTTGCGTTTTTGTGGGCCACGCGTGTCCTGTGACAGCGGCGGCACAAGCAGCACGTGCTGTCAATTTTTCAGGTTTATTCAAAGTGGGGAAGCGCGCGCAGATGGCCCCTATTGAGACGGAGACGCGGGGCCCCTGAGATCAATTCAATTTGGTGTCCGGAAGATGGATGGATCCCTCCCCAAAGACACGGAGTTTATGAGTTA
>KN497510.1:29840-42706 GCA_000787155.1 Scartelaos histophorus | reverse complement strand
TGAAACAGGAGTTTTTTTTTTTTTTTGTAAATAGAGGCGGAAAATGAAAGCGCGTAAAAATGAAGACGAAGCGGAAAGAGATACGGTTTATGAGACCACACGCAAACATATGAGGCACAGGAGGGAGAGGAGGACGCCAGGTGCACTGCATAGGTGCATCACATGAACATCATATGCTCAAAAGTTCTGTCTTATCATGTCAATAATCAAAACTACAAGACTTTGAAACTACAAACTACTTACACAAATATTTTCATTAAGTTTCAATTAAAGTCCAGTACATGTTCTTCTACTATGATGAAAATTCCCAGAATTCACAGTCAGTTATTTGGGCAAAGCAACTGGCATTATTGAAGTTCTCATAATAGAACATGAATTGCAAGAAATAAATATTTTTTGTGTTGTAATTTTAAAAGGGCTGCAGTAAAAAAAAAGTGACACTGACCCCTTGTGTATTTTATTTCAAAGTGATATCGACCTTCATTCAGTGTAAAACATAGTGAATTAGAAAAATTTGCTCATGCAGTTCTAATAATCTAACGTCCTTGTTTACGGCAGGGGAAAAATACTTTCACTGTGAGGCTCATTTTACAAATAATTATTTATTATAATAGGATTAAATTGATTTTAGAATTGAATCTGTTATGCACTGTTTTTAACTCAGTAATTATAAATCTGTAGCCTCAAAAGAGACTCGCAGCCCTCACAACAAAAGCCTAACAATTAGATTTCCAAAGATCTTAATCAAATGGAAAGCCCAATGAATATGAGCGTTTTGGCTGTCCAGATTGGTGCCCGGGCCTAATGCATGCGCACACACCTCAGGACGGGCCCTCAGTCAGGGTACAGATGGTGCGAGCGTGCTTCTGAATGAGAGGGGGACCATCCACTGCTGCTGACGCATTGTGGGGGGATATGGTCTTCAATACAGCACTTAATGACAACAGACTGACTCCATCGCCCTCCCTCCTTTCCTCCCCTCCTTCCTCCATTCATGCCACTCCTCCCTGCTCTCCTCCTCCTCCTCTCTCTCTCTCTCTCTCCACTTCTCCCTTCTCCTCTCGCCCATTTCCATCTGTTTGGAGACAAAGGGGCCACGAGCCAGCCCCGAACCCCCAGCGTAGGACCCTGCTGGTGAAGTAGGCAGGGATAATGCGGCCCATCCCGGGGGCTGCATTTCAACACATGGATCAGGGTTTTTTTTGTACTTGGGCACGAGCATTCTTACAGCACACCTCAACAAGACTAGGGAGGGAGGGAAGGAGGGGGGGGAAAGAGGGTTGAGGGAGTTTGCGATATTGACGTGGGGGAGTTCTCGCCTTGAACCTTAATACAAGCGACGAGGTGGAGAAGAAAGCACAAAAAGCCCAAATGTTGTTCCGCGCGCTGTGAACATATGGCAGTTTGTTGTCATACTCGAGATCCCAGTCCAATTTCTACAGGGCCTCTCAGAATGGAGCATGTGTGGAGCAGGGTGTGCGCGCTCCTGGCTCCTACCTGAATGGTGATGAGGAGAAGGGATGTCCAAGTTCTGATAATGGGCCTGCTGTCTTCATACACCTCCTTGGCATATGGTCACTCAGAGGCCTCCGCAGTTACATAAGCCTAAAGAGGAGACAGACAGAGAGGGTGTAGTAGTCAAACACGCACCGGCCTGTCCACTGCCCCACAGCACTGCGCGCCCTGCCTGTCACTCCTCCGCTCTCCCCTGGACCCTTCTGGGCTTTCTAAAGAATAAATTGAAGAGGACTGATGCTACGGAAGCTTTGGGATGAGATGCACAAATGGCCTTGTGCTTCACGGCGTTGTACAGATGGACTGCTCTATTCAATAAGCTCAGGCAGAAGTCTGTCTCTCTCCGCGCAATGCCAGAAATGCAGAATCGTGTTTTGTGTTTCTCAAAGTGGACAATCTGTTGATGCGACAAATTGGTGTTTTTGGATTTTGAGCAAATTCATGTCATTTTGAAAAATTGGACCAGTCAGGTTTGAATAATTCAATGTTCCAATGGAAATGGAGCAATTATCAGACATTTATTTAATGTTTCAAAGTAATTGTGTTGTGACAGAAATACCAAATAGTGCCAGTTTTTGCATTAGTTCTGTTTTGGTGTCTGTATTGAGCAACAGCAAACAGGCGCCACCAAACTTTTACTAATTCAGTTGCAAGGCGAAAACATTGGAAAAGGAGGAAGCTCTAACTTAATGAAGGACAAGAAGCACTTAAATGCCATGAAGTTGGCTAACAGTGGGAGAAGTGTCCCTTATAGTTCAAAGGGGATAAATGAATATGACATAACACAGTGTTGCTCCTCTCTGGACAGCTTATGGCCATTCAGAGGTGAAGGGCCTGATTCCCAGCGGGACCACCCAAGCTTTAAAAGCTTCACTCATGATAATCCAGTGTATCTCAGATAAAAAACATAACTCAGCACCTGACAACAACCCCTTTCGACACAACCAATGGCCAATGCAAGACCTTTATTACAAATGAATATAAATATTTGGATCTTTTGCTCGTACCATTTGGCAATATTACATCTCAGTGCTTGCTCGCTCATAAATTTCCATCGCTCCCATCTCTCCTCTCTGCCCGGCTTTCCCACGGGAGGTGCCAGACGGCCAGTAATTTGGTTGTCTTGGCTCGTCTGGAGTAACACCTGCCCCCTCTCAGGGGAGGGAGCGAGCCTTTCAGCCAGGAGCACACATGTAGGCTACCACTGCCTTAAGCTGCTGACCACAGTGTGTGTGTACAGTATAAACTGACTTTCTGCCCCTCTCCAATCTGCTCTCATCACTGCGCTCCGTGCGTAATTTACACTGGGTTACTGTATGTTTACCACGACCCACGTGTGCTAATCCGCCTGTCCACTCCACACGTAGGCCATTATTCTGTGCATACATTTTATTTATTTATTTATTTTACCGTGGCGCACGCACGACTGACGTCACCCCGCTCGGTTCATCATGACACTCAAATGAATCAGTCCAACTTTATGATTTGGAATGTACATTCCCACTATTTTTTTAAACAAACATGTAATGACACAGATGTTTTTGATTTGTTTTTTTTAGTTTTTAATGAAAAATAACACCGGAATATATGAAAAGTTTGTTCCTTAGAAACCAGCTGTCACACGACACCTCTACTACAAAAGATCTGCATAAAGCAACAAGTAGCCTACACAACCCTGAAGACACAGAAAATCTTTGGATAGAGGATATGTTTTCTTTACTAGAAAATTACTTATTGGGTTTCATAATACAAAGCAGAGACAAATTAACACACAATTAATCTAAACCACATAAATAGAACAATTAAAGATAATTTAGTCTAACTTTCAAGATACATTTTTGGTCAAAGCGTAAGGAGGTGATGCTCTTTTTTTAGTTTCTGTTTCACAATAACAATATTAGCGTGATTACAGGCCGATCCAGCCTAAATAAATTAGGGTTGAAATAATGTTTAGGACAGCCAATTTGTACACCTCCTTACACAGTTTAGGGGGATAAACATTTATGGAGCCATTACGCGCCATCTTGAAGTGCTTATCGTTGTTATTGACAACAATATAACCAAGAGATAATGACATACATCATAACATACATTAAAAACAAATAACCATTGCTATGCTTAAACCCATGAAAACAAAAAGTGCAATTTGAAAGTAACACAATCACTTTCCAATGTCAATTTTACAGCTGAAATATGTAAAATATAGAAGCAACAAACAATAGAATTAATTTATACAAAGGACACCACAATACAAACATAAATAAATAAATTAGTTTAAATATAAAGACAGATAAATAAATTATTCTATACACTTTGAGACATGATTAAGGTCACAATTTCATATGTCATAAGTGGCACTTACTCAGTGAATTTTTTTCTTCCATTACGGAAAGCTAAACTAGTTCTAAAGCAGCTATGTCGTCGGCATCATTTCTTACATCGGCCGTTACGCACGTCCCACCGGGGAACGTGCCCTGGTGTTTCCCCCAAAAAACTAAATAGGTCTTCATCACACATTAGGCAGAGTGTGCGTGGCAACATAGACACACATAATCCATGGGCAGGCGAAACTGTCAAATTTAAAAGGCATTTAAATATGATTTTATTGTATGTAGTTGTTATTGCATCTAACGGCTCAAAGGACTTGTCGCGAGTTGAGGTTGCCAAGTCTAAGCTGCTACAACGTGGTTACAGCTGCTGACTCTCACCTTTTCCCTTTCTGTGAACACACTTACCGAGCGCTCATGGCTCCCACTGCGCGTGTGGACTTGGACTATTCAAAAGTGTCAACTCAGTCAAAGGTAAAGGCAAAGCACCTCACAGCGTCTAACAGGTGGAACCTTCACTGACCCCGAGAAGGCAGCGGATTCACTTGTGCCGACAGCAGATTCGGAATTACAACATTCTGTAACGCAACATCATAGGTTTTCATTTACTTTGTCAACATCATTTTGATTATCTAGTTTGGAGCAAATTGTTTGTCGTTCAGTGTTTAAGAATTTTCTGAAAGCGGCCAGATCAGAATGTGCCAATGTGAACAAGCACAGACAGGAGGTCTAGCAGCTCAAAACACTGGATTTTAGTGTTGTTCTCTTATGTCGGCCTTGCCAAGCCCAAATGGCGCACGGCGTGCGCCTTAGTTCAATGCGCTTGGATTACGAGCAGCCTAAACATCCAGCACGTGATTAAGATAAGAGATGTAACATATAGCCAGTCTGAGGATCTCAATCTTGGAGAGTTTCTTGTCCGGGGGCAAGGTGGGCAGTAATTTCCTAAGTTCAGCAAAGGCCACGTTGAACGCCTCCACGCGGATCCTCTCTCTCGTGGCGTGGGCCGAGCGGTACTTGGCTGTGGCCCTCCGCCTCCTGCGCTTCTCTTCGCGACTGAGCGGCGGGTCAGGTTTGCATCTGGCCTTCTCGTCACCCTCCATGGGCTCGTCTGACGTGCACCCAGCAGACTTCAGGCCATTGAGCAACGACTCGGGGTCGGATTGTGTCCACGAGAGGTCCGCCTCAGCCTGGTCCGGGCTCAGCATCATTTTTGCTTCGCTTTAGGGCTCACTACACCAAAGAACCTATCGCACAGGTACACAGGTTATTTCACTTACAAAACAAAACATATTAATATGCACAATTTCTCTTATAGGTCGGCTATAAGAGGTTTAAGGCAGATTATTCAGAATGGCCAATAAATTGTAGTGCAGTCTACACCCATTGCGTAATAACATTACAGTTCATAAATAATGCACAAGCAGATATTGTAGAAATTGTTTATTTATAAGAAAAGCAACAAATAAATACAAATAAATAAGTTAAATAATTACATTAAGTCTATTTAAATGCCAAAATCAATCTGTACATTATTATTTTATTTTTTATGAAAAATAGAAGTGACCGTTTGTAATGGCACAGTTCTCCTTTTTGAATTACCATAATCAGAACGGGCCATCTGTCACACTGTGATGAACACATCTGCTTGGCTAAGGCCACACTGACTTGACAGCAGAACACTGCGATGTACTGTTGACATCAGGCGATATTTTAAGATAAAATAAATATGAATAAATAAATTAAAGTTAGTGACATGGGCTAAAACTTACCTTAGTTAAGTCTTGTCGTGTATTACAGGCCTTGGTGCGAAGTTGAAGTTAACTCATATCCCACCGGCAAAGTGAGTTTTGAACTGTGCGTAAAAGCACAAAATGCGCGTAACGTTTGCTATACGAATATTTGCGGGACTTTCTGGCAATTTAGCACCATGAGTTAGGGATGGATAAGGATATAGGCAGGAGAATGATGCGCAGTCCTAAAGTGCGGCACGAGATCAGAGATGTGGAGATAAAATACTAATGGAGCGTCCTATGTGCGCGGAATCTTGGTTGGATAGACAATAGGAGAGATGTGCAGAGTGAGGAAAGTGCACGGTCCGCGAGATGAGAAGGAGCATAAAGGCGAGATATACGCGCGGCTCTCCGGTGAGAGGAGCGTGCGGATCGGAAGCTGTGCTCTGGATAATCCGGTCTGTCTTTCCCGGTGTCATGTGCAAGATAAGATCCGGACGAGCCCCACTAATAAAGGCTCACTCCAGGGTCGGAATATATTTGAGGAATGGTATTGTCTAACGCCGCCCCCTCCCTCCCTCACTCCTCTCTCTCTCTCCTCAGCCCTCAAGCGCTCCCGCTCCCGTGGGAGCAGTGGGCAAAGGGAAAGCGGAGATGTGTGCGCACGATAAAGGATGGAAACAAAGTGTGAGATCGCGCACGTTTGTGTTTAAGTGAACAGTAATGGTTTAAAGATGAAGATCTTGCTTGTATATGCCCAAGCAGAGGATTATTTAAATGTAAACCTCGGATTAAAACTCATCAAAGGTCAATAGTGCTTAAAATGTATCATGTCAGACACAACAGAATAAAATCCCATTACAACAAATCTTATCACTTAGCTTCACTATCAGTGTCATTATTATGACAGTATTGCTTCTCTGCTGAATTATAGACATTTTCAAGATTCATTCAGCTGAGGAGAATTTTTAATAATGCATAATAACATTGATTGAACCAAACCGTTTATTTTGTTTGTACTTATATCTTGAAATGTAATGAGCAACATAATATTATACAATAATATAATGATTTGAAAATAGAATATATAGTACTTAAAATATTTCAAAATACTATTAAGAACAACCATCACTCCTCATGCAATCATAATTTGGCATTTTAGCATTTGGACCACATTTTGCTCTTATTTGAAATTCTATACCTGGTACGTTTTGGGTTCTGCCTCATTTCTGCACTTTCAGCCACCTTTTCCTCCCATCATGCATCTTTCGATGTCTGGTGGCACCACCAGCACTGGGTTGGGAGGGCACGGATCCAGAGGAGAGGCACTGGCCAGTAAGTGTGGCGACTAGCTGCGCCTAACGAGGTGATTAAAACAATAAGAGGAACCATGGATGACTTGCTGTGGCCCACAGCCACGTCCACACAGACAGTGAGAGAGACGAGCCTGCTGCCAGAAGGCCTGTACCAGACCTAATGCAGTGTGTGTTTGTATGTGTGTAGTATGTGTGTAGTATGTGACGCTGCATGCAGTGTGTGTGAAGTGATGGACAGCTTGCCTTGGGCTCTGACCGTGTCCAGGGAGAGTGTGTGACACTCAGGGACTCACAGTGGGGCGTATCAGAGACATGTCAGGAGCAGGAGACAGAGGCCTCCTGACAGCTGGACCCCTCACACACAAAACACACACATACAACACACACAACACACTACCTCTAATTGCACCAAAGATGGAGAGCTGAGGTTGGTACTTGGAGTCCACTGTGTCCGGACCCCTCCACACTTATCCAGGCTCTGGGCCAATGACATGAAGGACCCCTCCGAGGCGGTTTTGTTTGTGCCTGCTGCAGTTACTTCCCACAGCTGATGTAGGGACTCTGGAGACGGAGCACGGTAGAGTGATTCAGTCACCAGAGGATGGTCAATTATTTCAAGGATGACGTTTGGTTTAGTCATTTCTGGTAATAAACCTCTCACATTCACATGGATCCTGCTTGAGCTCTGTACACTCAATTAAGTCATCTTCCTTTGGCTTTTCTGTTTTTTATCAAAAGACAAAGGGCCCACTTGATTATAAATGTACTTTTGTTTTTGGTGACAATATAATTAATATGCATTATTCCCGGGTCAGATGAGTATGCAGTAGTCATGAGTATTTAACAGTTTGAGCTCTGATTGTCAGTGACTCAAACACCCCCATGTACTTGCCATTTTCACCCCATTTACAATGTAATGCGCTCACAGGCAAACAACTTTTCAAAGTTTTTACAATAAAACACAATACACACTGACGTTTTAGATGATAACAACAAATATTTAGCAACAATTTGAAAAGTGGGCAGCAAAACCTTGAGGGCTATTGTGGCAAACTGTCCTTTCACTCTGATTCCTGCAATTATTCAGTCATTGTAAGTCATGGTGAACAGTGATTTATGGTTATGATTTTACTTTGCTGGGTTTATTTCAAAGCTCCAGCTGAGACCCAATATTCTAGTATCTGTGAAAATAACAGTTTTACAGAAAGGAACAATTCTTCGCCAGTTAATGCAAAACTGTCTGAATTTCTAAAGACAATAGACATTTATTTCATGTCCAACTGTGGTAATGGTATTTTTAATAACCCCATTGAACTCAGTAGAGGCTGTGTCTGTCTGGTTCGTTACAACAAAAAAACACCTTGAACCCTGGTGACACCCCACCCACCTGTCACCCATCACACTTGACAACACCGGTGCATCCACTCGGGTCCGAACATTCCCAGGATGCACTGGGACGGAGCTGTGAAATGGAAAGGATTAGTCACCTTGTCAAGAGACGTATGAAGCTCCTCTGAGGTGGACCGCGAGCCACGGGGGGCACCTGCGACAAAGAAAAGAATTAGGGGCCACAGACGGAGAAGAACAAACACGGAAGAGACAAATACGACCAGGTAGAAATGAAGACGGAGTGTCAAACCAGGCCATTCGTTCTGACGAGTTTGTGGCAACTGATCATTTAACTTCTACAGTCACTCTGCATTTGCACCACAAGCATCACTCACTGTGAGGGCAGTGTGAGCGCAGACTTGTTCATGTGTTATGTTGCCGTATTCTGCCAGAGAAGGGACCCCAGCCTGCCAATCCATGCTGAGACTAAAGTGGCGTTGGTGATCCTTCAAAAAATCATTTTGTTTCAAAAGATTTTTTTGAGTGGAGAGTCGGCTAATTTTAATATTTAAGCAGTCACTTTTGAACAATAAACTTTTATATGCTTATAATAAAACAAAAGAAGCAAAAAGTTTTAGAGTTGCATCATAATTGCAATATGTTAGCAATAGGACCGATATAGACCTTTAGCTTCATTAGAATACTTACATGCTAAATACGGCAATGTGACTATACTGTTCTCTTATGGGTTTGCAGTGAAATGTAGTCATGGTTATGTTTGTTGCCATTTCAAATCATATCCCATAACCCAGACCCATTGGGCCATCTCTATCTCTAGTCTATAGCAAATATACATTAGTTTCCTCTTTAGTATTTTCATATAATGACCACATGTTTAAAATGTGAACACTGAACAGAATCCTGCTCTTGCAGCAAATATCTACCATATAGTACCAGTATTCTTCAGCTTGTCTATGAAGAAAAATTGTAGGAGGGTCACCATAGTCTCCTCTATTAATGGGAAACAGTGCATGTGTGTGCTCACAGGGGGAGTGTTGGTGCAGGCCTGAACAGGAGGTGTGGGACTCCGAGAACCAGGAGTCCCATGTGAGAATGTGGCCATCGTCAGCGCTGTCGTGGCAGGCTCTGGCGCCATCTGTCCTCCCAGCAGGACGCCCCGGCACGCTCACCGCCACCCAGACGCATATGGACATACAAAGGTGCACTTTCTCCCTCTGCTTGGCTTTCTCGGAGGAAAAGAGGAAGTCGGAGCAGCCAGGGCCAGGAGTTGGGATGGTTGTGAATGGGGCCAGTAGTTTCCTGATGGTGATGATGCTGACATAAGTGTGATGACTTCAGCTAGAGAGAGAAGAGAGAGAGAGGCAGGATTATTAGTCAGCAAACGACCCAGCTGTGTTTTACTGGTCGGGCCAAACTACATCATTTCTTACATCTAGTTACGCCCATCCCTGTGTCCCTTAATGAGCATTTTTAAATATGTTTTTAGGTCATGTTAACATTTTGCCGTTGTATGATTTTCCTAGTTTAGAAACTGAATTAGCGTAAATAGATAGCGTTTATCTTAACTTGTAGATTCCAATTATCAATTTGGCTATTATTATTTTCACCTATGCATGGGTCTCAGAATGACACAAAAAGTAGGACTGTTGCCATAGCGATTAACACTTTAAAGCATAATACTTTTGGATGGGAATTTGGCATATTTGTTTGATTTTCCTAGTTTAGAAACAGAATTAGTCTAAATAGATAATGTTCAGCTTAACTTGAAGATTGGTATCATCAATTTGGCTGTCACAAGTTGCACAGTTGATTTTCACCGTGAAAAATGATGAAAGAAATGATGAAAAATTAGGACGCCATAGATTAACAATTTAAAACATAATATTTCTGAATGGGAAAAGTGTTGCATAAACCAAGCTGAAACCTATGAATTGTATTGTTTGGTCCACAGTTTCTTCAGACCCACTGCAGACCTATATTCTCCCCTCTATATATCTCTCCTGTGCTCTGACCTGTCTGTCCTGGCCCCTTGCCCCCTCCAAAGCTGCACCTGCCTCATTTACCTTATAGTGGTGTGTTATCCTTCCACATACCCCAAACCCTTCTCAGTCCACTGCTCCTCTCTCCCTGTGGCCCCCAAACCCCAAGTGGCCCCGGCCCCTCCATCCAGGGCCTCCAGCTGGCTGATGAGTTCATTAGGCCCTCAGCTCTGCCAAGGAGCATCGTAGTGTTCAGGCCAAACTAGGAGGGCATCATGGGCCCCTAGACGCCACTGGGCACTGGACACGGGCATTGGAGGTGGTACAGAAAGTCCCACATGTCCAGAGCCACTCGCTGTCCATGCTTGGATTTGGAGACTGTTATTTTGTGCATTAGCAATCTGGTTTGGGTCTGGCCTCTGTGTGAAACTTCAGTGTAAAGACTGTGAGGCGTTGTGGTCTGAAGGGGTTCACATAAACAATGAGGGAAACAGATTTCTAATAATCCCCACAGGTCGCAGTGACATCTGGCCCTACACTTGTGTTCAGCTCAATTAATTCAGAAAACACAAAACAAAAAGCGCCAAGGGCAAAGATCTGGGGGTCTTAACAGGCCGCTTTGTATTGGTGTCTGGAATAGTGTGTGTGTGTATTGATTGTGGCATTTGATCAGCTGCAATGTGTGGACACATGGATGTGTCTTTTTCAACAAAATGTGCTCCAGATAGATTTAAAAAAGTGCTATTTAACTAGAAAACTATGATTTCAATGGCTGATTTGCTGTAGCTATAATTAACAATATCATTAAATGTTTAGTGAAGTTATGTAATTGATTGGATTGGTGTGAGAAACATCATAAAATGCCATCAATAATACAGATGGATAATTACCCCAGTGAATTCCATAAATCTTTGAAAATCTTAGAGGCTCCAGTGAAAAGCTGACTTTGAAAACAGAGATAAACACAACAGTGCATCGTAAAGTGCCTTTAAGTGCATTGTAAAAAGGCAGTTTAGTATACGCTAGCAGTGACTTCTTTCAGTCTCTGACATAGGCATCCATTACACCTGCCCTTTCAACTTTGGTGTAATTTTCTCCTTCCCAACATTCTCACCCTCTTCCTGGTGTGTGCTGCGCGCAGTGTCAGGTCAGCTGGGGTTGGGGGCTTCACGGCTGGGCTCAGGTGTAGGCTCAGCTGGGCAGAAGGGGAGGGAGAGGGCAGAAAAGAGGAGCAGAAAGAGGAGAGCAGGACTTTGTCCCAAAAGCCAACCAAGTGGGAGTCTATCAAAAATACACAGAAAACAAACACGTGCTTTAATGCAAAGAAAAAACACAACAGCTTTGTCCCTCACCCTCTTTCTACACCTCCCCCATCTTCTCTCCTTCCCTCTTTCTCTCTCACTCCTTTTCTCCTGGGAGCGGCCTGGCCGGGCTTGGCCTGAACGCCATCTGCTGCATAATGTAACGGGATGGAACTCCAAATCCTTCATTTCCACTCAGTGGCTGTCATGTGCGAGTGTGTCCACTCGTATAGTTGCATATGCACACACAAAATGAAGGGTGTGAATGTTCGAGCACGTGTGAGATCTCATTTTACGGATGTTATGACATTAGCTCATCCAGATATGATGTTGAGTGATGGCTTTGATGATGCTGGGCTGTTTTCAAAGAACTGTTCCACTTTTTGGTTTTGAGCACTTCTGTGCTATAATGTCCACGGAGGCTGCTTCCATTTTATACTTATAACAAACCATCTAAATCAAATTGTCTATAAGCAGCAACCCCAGGGAAATGTGCATGTGAGAAATGGCACAGAGCCAAATATGTCACAAATTTGCTTTTTGTTTACAAGTTAACAAACAAAAGTGCACACACACAGAGTGGTGTTTAAGGACTCCACCCTCTCTGCAGCGCTGGTAACCCGGAGGTGCAAAAAGTCGTCCCTCCATGTCCCACAGGGGCCTCTGTGAATTGGGGGCCATCTGTTTTCTGGTAATAAGCTTTCTCTTCATTCACTCTTTCTAGCATTTCTTCTTTCCTTGTATCACCCTTTTCAAATGCACTGCTTTCTCTCATGATTTGCTGGGATCATTTAATTCTGCAACCATAAACATCAGAACAATTAATTGAACAAACAACTAGAAAGCGAATACAGTGTTTGAATACAAAGCTCTGGTTGAAAACAGAGCTATAGTGAAATATCACAATGTGCACTCTGAACTCAGACCAGCCCCAAGACTGTTGACATAAAGTTAACATGACACTTTCCTCCTCACATACACCCCACATGCTCCAAGACACACTAGTCTGTTCTGCATTTATCATCCAACAATGCACTCCATTTCTATTTTATTTCATATGCAAAATGTACTTTAAATAAACCTTTGATATTTTTTGAGAATGTTTTTTAAGGTGGTGTCATCTTTGCTGTGTTTTTTCTCTCCTCTTCTCTGTTACAGTACCACTCACTCCCAACAGTAGTAAAGCTTTATTTAGGTGTTATAGCCTCTTCTGTGTGATTCTAGTGGACTCACAGAACAGCACTCTCAGCTCCTCATCCGCCGATTGTTTAAGTTTTCGTTTGGACAAAGATTGGTATTAGATGGCACCGGATCGATCAGAGTAGTTGCCATGGTGACGGTGGGT